>JALPQI010014581.1:0-26591 GCA_025490895.1 Thaumatotibia leucotreta
AGCACCATTCAAAATTCCCTGATTTAAATTTACTGAAAACTATTCTTCGACAGAATGACTTGTCGATGAAATGAAAATACTTGAACCGTTGTCTTTGAAACAACATTCGATTAAATGATTGTCGACAAGTCAAGGCGAAACCCAAAAAAAAAATCACAAATATTAAACTTATTTCGGCCACTTTTGAATCTCCTGAGAAAAAAAAAACAAAATAGGATTCATTATTTGCAGGAAACCGTGTAACATGCATAATATATAACTACATACAATCGAAATGGTATCCTCCTTCTTTTTTGAAGTCGGTTGAAAACATTTTTTTTCATAGAAGTCCAAAATCTACGCGTGCGAAGCCGCGGGCAAAAGCTAGTACACTATATCTTGATAAGTACTATTTTGATGTTTAGACATAATAGCAGTAAACAAATAAACATGACAATGAACAAGTAAATAAACATGCAGAAATTGGCCACTGTCATTACACTGTTGCATGGAATTTCCCGGTCCGTCCACTTTTTAGGGGCCTTATCACAATTGTGATTTGGAAGTTACCCAATTCGCCGCGAGCGCGCCACGATTTCATCGCTAACATAAGTGTTTTCTCGTCGGAATCCATTATGTAAGTGACTGTCCAAGACGCAGATGACTCTCAGCGATTTTCTACCGAATACGCTGCATATTTGTAAAGGTGGATTTAGAACAAACGAGCGAATACTCATTCTATCCCCCACTCTACGAAATTAGTACGTTACGCAAAACGTGATTCGTCGAAATTCGTTGATTTCGCAGAGTAGGGGAATGAGCAATTAGAGTGTCCCGTCAATGTATGGAAAAAAAAATTTTTTTAAGCTACAGTTTCCCGAGAGGCATCAATTTTTTTGTAAATTTACACACATTCCAAAACGAGTAAAAAAATTAAAATATATGTCATCTTTAGGGCTCTACCGCAGTGTAAAGATTTGATTTTTTTTCTATTTTTCCGAAAAAAATTATATGCCAAAATATGTTTACATATAATTGAAGTATTTTATTTTATAAAAATAAATTAAATAAAAAATATAGGAAAAATATAATTAAAAAAATTCATATTACATTAAATATTTTTTCTTCTCATTCTTAATTTTATAGCTTGTCTTAAGTCTATATTGCATGAAAAATATTATTTTTTAATTTTCAGCTCAGGGAGCCGAATTAAAAAAGTTTTTATTTGAAAACTTCAAACGATGGTAGAGCCCGAAAGATTTAGTCTAAAATTTTTTTTATTATTTTTCCCGTAATCTACAATTTATTTAGAGGCTTTTGGTAGGTCTCGCGTAAAAAAGTCAAATTCGGGACACTCTAATGAGCATTCGCTCGTTTGGTCTAAACCCACCTTTACGCGCGACCGACGAAACCATGTTGGCATATTGGAATTTGATCCTTGACTGTAAAGTGGCGCCATCTATGATAATATGACGAACTTCCTATTGACACTCTTTATTAATACCTGTCTCTTTTACTATCATTACCATACGCGATCAATAAAACTGACGGTCGGCGGTAAAGAGATCATTATAACATCATGGTTTAATATTGTTAAAATCGCATTATGACACGTAATATAATTATTATATTTCCTTATTGTTATCAATTTGTAATAGTAAATTAACAAGGTAGCTAACATTTCGAGGGATACGAATCATGAGCGTAGCTAATGTATAAAAAAAAAAATATAATCATCATCATCATCATCATGTCAGCCGAAAGACGTCCACTGCTGAACATAGGCCTCCCCCAAAGATTGCCACAATGACTCCTGTGCCACCCGCATCCAGCGGACTCCTGCGACCTTCACCAGGTCATCAGTCCACCTTGTGGGGGGCCTACCCACGCTGCGCCTTCCGGTACGTGGCCGCCACTCGAGAACCTTCCCGCCCCAACGGCCATCGGTTCTACGCGCAATGTGCCCCGCCCACTGCCACTTCAGTTTAGTGATTCGGAAAGCTACTTCGGTTACTTTGGTTCTACTGCGGATGGTCTCATTTTTAATCCGATCTCGCAGAGAGACTCCTAGCATAGCCCTCTCCATTGCCCTTTGGGTGGCTTTAGCCTTCTTATGAGGTCCATTGCCAATAAAAAAATTAAATAAATTAAATTTATTCAGTAGGTACCTAATGGGTAGTGACAGTGTCTCTACTGGTTCCTCTTTTTAGGGTTCCGTAGTAAAAAAGGAACCCTTATAGTTTCGCCATGTCCATCTTTCCGTCTGTCTGTCCGCAGCATAGCTTCTTGGCCATTAGTACTAGAAATTTGCAATTTGGTATAGATTGCTGTTAAATTATGATTATATATTATTTTCTCGTTAAGCACTTCTTACAAATATGTCCATTCTGTTTTGTTTTAACTTTGGCGACCTCAGTGTTACAAATTTTACGATAATTTAGTTTCGGTCTATATTTAGAATTATTTGATATCAATTTAACTATAATATAAAATCATTTCGGTGCTTAATTTTGCTGTCTGCAATATGGTTATATATATAAAACCTTATAAAGGAGGGCAGGTGTATTTTAAAAACAATAGAAAACAGAAGAGGGAGAATGATTGGATACTTGTTACGACACGACGAGTATCTAAAGATTGAAATAGAAGGAAAAGTTGAGGGAAGGAGACATAGGAAGACCAAGGAGGGCCTATATGGACCAAATAAAAGAAAATATGCACGTGGTGTCGTACCAAGCAGTCAAGGAGAAAGCCCTGGAAAGAGAAGCGTGGAAATTGTTCCACCGACAAGAGCCTAGCTCTTACGTTTATGATGATGAAAACCTATACATATTATTTGTAAACTACTTAGTTAAGATTTATGTTTTATTTTAGCAGTTACTCTCATTATGCAATATGCATGTTGAGTTTGCCTACTCGAGCGATTTGTTATTACTGACATTTTTATCTTTAAGTATTAATACACCGTGTTTTTTTTAATTCCGTTAAATTTAACAGGCTTTTTGGTACATTAATTGGAGCTACCTGGTACATAGCTTTAAGTCGAACTCGAAAAAAAATTTTTTTTTTCGTTTTCATACATAATAAATGAAATGGTAAGCGTGAGAGAACCTTAAGAATAACACAAAAGTTAATTTCAGGTGACTGACGGCACATGTCAAAATAAGTAGCATTAGGATGTAATAAAGGTTGCAATACACTTATTCAGTCATCAAACTTATTTTTTTAATAACTCAATAATAGTAAGAGTTAAGATACTAGTTTCTTAGAAAAAAATATTATTTTTGACCTAAATAAGCTTCCCTTTAATTTAACGGAAATCAATAAAAACACGGTGTATATGTATTACAGAATTTGTAAAAAAACAGACGCTGTCAAATACCTACAAATTCCGTGGTTGAAACTTTTAGTGGCTTTACCGCAGAATCCTCATAAAAAAGATCAAACAGCATGACATATAAGGAAAATCAACTATGATTCATTTATCAGTAGCTATGGAATGTCGTTTCCAATAGTCTATGTCTTTATTTAAATGTAAAGTATGTAGTGTTGTTCCTATGAAGATATTTGTACATTTGGATGAAATATTCTCGGAAAATATCGACACGAAACAATAAAAAAGCTGATACCTCAGTTTTTAAAAGCTATCCTTGTACCTATGTATTTTATTTTTGTTGTTGGACACATAACCCGTAACGAGAACTCCATGGAACGTTTGGTGGTGCAAGGAAAAGTCGAGGGCAAAAGACCTCGTGGCCGCTCCCCAACACGATGGACGGTCCTCATTAAGTCCATCACAGAAAATACCATCAACAACTTCTCACACTCCACCAAAAATAGAGCCACATGGCGACGGATCACGAGAGCTGTGGCGCTAAAATCGACCTTGACATGACCACGACCCCTCTGTCAAGAGTGCACGACTAAGAAGAAGAAGAATTTTATTGGTTTGAACAGTACATTGCGAGTTAACAGGAGACTAAATTTGAGATTACCCACTATGTGTACCAACTAAAATATTCTATACCAATGGGTGCGGAAGCGTTCATAATTTCCAGTCTCGTTTCATGATTATCCTCCTGCCGCCCAGACAATAAATAAATAAATATCTTGGGACATTTTACACAAATCGACCTAGTTCCACGGTAAGCTCAATTAAGGCTTGTGATGTGGGTACCAGGCGACGATATATACAGGTTGGTCCAAACCTTGACGTCAAAAAATTTTTTTTAGGTTCCCTACGTCATGGGCTATCAGAATATACCCCATGTATGTTAGCCCATTTTTTGTAGTCTTCGAGTTATGAATTTTTGAAAAAAAAATTTTTGAGAAATTCTGGAATTAAGAAATTTATTGATAAAAAAAAACTATTGGGTTTTTTTTATTTTTTCATTGTGTAAAAATATTACTACAAATAAAGCATTTACTGACAAAAAAATTAGCGTCCTCACTTTGATGCAAGTAGGATAAAAAATACCAAATTCAAAATTTTACGTTAAAAACGCATCAAAATAGCATTAATGTTAGTAAATAAAAAAAATAAAACATATCCCAAGGATTTTTGATAATCTAAAGACTGCCCTAGACCTTAAACCTTCGTAAAAGAAAAAAAAAGTGAGGACGCTAATTTTTTTGTCATTAAATGTTTTATTTGTAGTAATACATTTACAAAAAGAAACTAGTTAAAAAACCCAATAGTTTTTTTTATTAATAAATTTCTTCATTCCAGAATTTCTCAAAAAAAAATTTTCAAAAATTCATAACTCGAAAACTACAAAAAATCGGCTAACATACATGGGGTATATTCTGATAGCTCATGACGTGAGGAATCTAAAAAAAAAATTTTGACGTCAAGGTTTGGACCATCCTGTATAATAGATACGAGTAGGTACTTAAATACATAGACAGCCATGACCAAGAAACAAATATTTGTGATGAATAAATACACAAATAATGCCCTCGCCGGGATTCGAACCCGGAACCTCCAGGTTAGTAGGCAGGGTCACTACCTACTAGGCTACGGAGGCTGACAATAAAATTTGAGAATGAATTATGAATTAATAATGTAGGAAATAGAATAGAATTTCTTTAATATAAGGAGATCTTTTAATAGGCCTCTGGGCGGCAGGAGGATATGTACTTAAACAAATTTTGAGAGGATTATTATGGAGAATTGTATTGACGTAGAGTAAAACCTGCTGTGTTTCGGTTTGGGGGTAAGATAGCCTTTGTAATTACTGGCATGCATAGAGGCAATCCATCAAGGCCTCAGGGTAGGCAGCGCATAGGCGATTTTCTGATCGCTATGTCCATGGGCCTCAGTTCCTGCTTTCCATCAGGTGGGCTGACAGCTCAGGATGCTAAGCCAAGTTGCCAATTGCTAACGCTTAGTAGCGTATCGTAGTTTTCCCTCTCTGTCACTCTTTCCTATTAGTGCGACAAAGACAGCTGCCTTTCGTTTACGATTGACGATTAAGCGTTAGGGTTCGGCAACTTGTCTAAGCACCCTCTTGTCTACCGTCGTCAGATAAAAAACATTATTAATTCTAAAATATGACTGAATTTATTAACATATGTCTTATACAGACGTTTTCGCAATTGCATTCCGTAGCAAATTGGGGTAAAGCTCACTATAAATGGCACCGGCGCCACCATTGTTCACCGATTTAGGGGTCCGTGGTGCAAGTAAAGAACCTTCAAACATAAATTCATCACCTAACAGTCCGCTGTTGGATATTAGGTTTCTCCTATTATCTACGCGTATATTAGGTACATATAAATACTTAAATATAGACACCCACGACCAAGGAACAAATACAGGGTGCTCGCGAGCATTCCGACATCAAAATTAAACAAAAAATATTATGAGATTTAATGTCAAATCCACCAAAAAAAAAATATTTTTTTTTTTTGGTTTTTTGATTATTTTTTAACATTTCCAGTACTTTTTATCATAACAACAATTTGTTTAAATTATTTATTTCAATTGTTTTTTTAGGTACAGTCAAGGGCATTAATATATATACACTTCTCCATACTGATCCCTTATAAATGTGTCAATATATTAATGCACTCGACTGTACAGGTTATTTCGTCAAGTCTATTCATATTTTTTGATTGTCAGGCAAAAGCTGTGGTAACATTAGAACACATTGTGGTGGCATTGTAATCAAAAAGAAGTTAAATGACGAGTTACGCAGAAAAACTTATTTCGAAAAAAGTTGATTATCTCTGAAACCAAGTCGACTCCAGGAAATTTTATATAACATTAAAGACTTTAAATATGGTCAGGAATCCAGCATTAAAATCTTTCGGAATGCTCACGAGCACCCTGTATTTGTGATTACTAAACACATAAATAATGCCCTCGCCGCTATTCGAACCCGGTACCTCCAGCTTCGTAGGCCGGGTCACCTACTAGGCTACGGAGGCTGGCAAAATC
Source organism: Thaumatotibia leucotreta (assembly GCA_025490895.1). Taxonomy (NCBI): domain Eukaryota; kingdom Metazoa; phylum Arthropoda; class Insecta; order Lepidoptera; family Tortricidae; genus Thaumatotibia; species Thaumatotibia leucotreta. The sequence continues at coordinate 6,422 of JALPQI010014581.1, forward strand.
GTCTGATGGTGGGATTTTGAAGAAATCGGTTAAAATCGTTTTTGTATTACAAAGACGGAACCCAGACTGGTGCCGCTATTAAACCTGCCAGCTAATTTTAATCTGTAACATATAAGTCAAGTGTTGTAACTTGTAACCGGACGCGCCATCTTTAGTTGGTGACGTCACCACGCCCAGTTAAATATTGAGCGAAGTTCTTCAAAACAAACAAATATGTCATACATTTGGATTAAAGGATTAGTCGGTGAGACAGATTGAATAGTCTCCATTACAGTTTCGTAAATTACGTTCATTGGATTCAAATGTAAATAGGGTGAGTGGGGGACCAATTGCATATAAAATTCACACACTACTCGTGCATGCAAATGTATTAAGTAATTACATCCATTGGCGGGTGGTGCAGGAGCGGTCATTGTGGCAATATTTGGGGGAGGCCCTGTTCAGCAGTGGACGTCTTACAGCTGATATAATGATGATGTATTTAGGATCGACGAAAGAGTTTGCGGATCTGAGTGAAAATCAGAAAAAAACAATCTAAATTGGGTGCCAACTTCATATAAAAGTCAATTGCATAAAAAATCTTACATAATTAAAGGGCTTTAATAAATATAAGAATGAATTTCATAATTTTTGTGTTATGAACTTATGAAGTTCAATTTTGTGTAACAACTTTTGCCACTGAAAAAAGGCGACAAATTCATATTTTCTATGGGAATTTTGTATTGTGTTAATTATAGAGGGTGTTTTTTTTCCATTTGCTATAAATTTAAGGGATGCGTATTTAGATCCAGTATAACTAATTGCTCTATGAAACTAGTATCTTATCTCTTACCTACTGTTCTTGAGTTTAGCTATTTAAAAAATAAGTTTCATTACTGAACAAGTGAGCCGTGTGGTGGCGGCAGTTAGAATACATTTGTCACCACCCCAACTCTTCCCGCGGGAGTCGTAAAAGTCGACTAAGGGATTGAATTAGTGTCACTAACCATTCTTTGATTTGATTGATGACGGGCAGCAGCGTCATCATAGTGGACACATTACTGCGATCGCCAATCCGCTTGCCCAGCGTGGTGATTATGGACATTTACCTCCTAATGCGTCTATACGCATAGTTAGTAGGAGAGGCCTACGTCCAGCAGTGGACTGAGATAGGCTGATGATGTTACTGAACAAGTGTACTGCAACCTTCATTAGATCTTAGTGTTACTTATTTTGACATGTGCCGTCAGTCAACTGAGATTATTTGTTATATTATTTTTAATGTTCTCTCACACTTACCATTTCATTTAGGATTACGTACCTACGTACTTGTATAATTTTTTTTTCAGATGTAACAAAAGCCGATATACCAGGCGACTTCTATTAATGTCCCACGAACACCTTGTAAATAAAATATTGGTTTATAGATGTGTGACCAGAAAACATGCCATAATTACTAGTCGCGTGTTTAACACTAATTAGTCATAGTATAATTAGTAGGAATAGGAATTAAGACCAGCTCTGTGGACAGACGATATTAATTACAGTTGTTAATTAATATTCATTATGATTAACATATAATATAGTTACCATGGGACCAAGGATTGTTGAGATGAGCCCACAGTGTGATAAGATATTATAGGGTGTCCCAAAACTATGGAACTTGAAGGGAAAGTACCTGCGACCATATATAACGCCGCCCCCGGCGAATACTAAGATAACTGCCATTACCATGGTTTTAGTGTTATGTCATATTTGAAATCTATGGGTGCTAATGCATCTGTTGAATTTTTTTCGTAATTTTTATTCTGTTATTTATGGAGATAAAAAAAAATGCAATGTTATTCTTTGATTTTATTGATCTCTTAAATTGCCAGAATAAACGTATATGAAGATAATATCAAAAATGATTATTAGCCCTTACGCTATAAACGCTCGTATCATGATATTCGCGTGAAAATCATTCTACAACAAAAAGACATCAGGCAGTTATCATTTTATTCTCGTATTAAAAATCTTCTGTCTGTTCGGATATCGTCCTTTAGTAAAAATTATCTATTTGTGCGAAACATTAAAATGTATTATCTTCCTTTTCATTTACATACGTTTGACAATCAAAAATTCAAATGGCAGATACAGTACCGCGGTAAATTCCTAAAACGTACCTAGTAATGTTTGTGTACTATAAATGAGAAACGAATCAGTGCGTTCAGCGTGACGGCTCACCCTACGCGAACCACTCACGCTGTCAGTCTATCAGCCGGAGGACCGAAGACCCGACAGCTCGCCCTACGGGAACCACTCACACTGTCAATCTATCAGCCGGAGGACCGAAGGCCCGACAGCTCGCCCTACGGGAACCACTCACGCTGGCAGTCTATGAACCGAAAGCCCGCAGGCCATACAGCTCGCCCTACGCGAACCACTCACGCTGTCAGTCTATGAGCTGGAGGGCCGCAGGCCTTACAGCTCGCCCTACGCGAACCACTTACGCTGTCAGTATATGAGCTGGAAGGCCGCAGGCCCTACAGCTCGCCCTACGCGAACCACTCACGCTGTCAGTCAATCAGCCAGAGGATCGAAGGCCCGACAGCCTAGCCCTACGGGAACCACTCACGCTGTCAGTCCATGAGCTGGAGGGCCGCAGGCCCTACAGCTCGCCCTACGCAAATCACTCACGCTGTCAGTCTAAGTCGGTGGGCCGCAATTTTGTATGCTTCCGTAACTTTGGTGACAATACTATAATATGTAGCTATTAACGTTTGGGTTCATTTTATAAGCATGCCTTCTTTTGGACCGACTAAACAAGCGAATCAGAGGGTTGTAGGCCAGAGCTCAGCGCTATCATGCTACTAATGGAATAATGAAACATGAAAACGAAGCTGAGGGCCGCAGGCCCTATAAACCCAGTGCTTCCAGGCTACGCGACGGAAGAGTGATTCTCTAAAACAAATCGGAGGGCCGCTGGCCCGACAGCTGGCCCTTGCGAAGGACGAAGGCACGAAGCGATTGCACGAGGCGCTACAGCTCGCGAGGCTGAAGGCCGAGCTGCCAGAGACCAGCACTACCATGCTACACAATGAAATAGCGTAACATGAAAACGAAACGGATGGCCAAAGGCCACCTGCGAAGGACGAAGGCCGAGCCTTGCACAGTGCCGAAGGCCCGGAGTATCCAAAGATATAAATATTAGTTAGTGATATACTTTCTCAAATGCATCGGTCATCGATGACGTCTTCCTAGGACTGACAGAAACAGATGCTCTAAATATAACATTTTCGGTAAGCCTTCAAGCATAATCGTATTCCAAGGCAGGTTTATTTGAATTTTAATGTCGTTTCTCTTACTCTTCTGACAGATATTCCATTAGTTCGAATAAAATTCGGGAATGCGATCGAACGGAAATGGTATTCAAATTCATATTATAGAACCCATATCAGTGCAGTTCCAGATCAAAAGTCACGGCACAGCGGAACGAAGAATGTTACCTGTAGTATTATGCTGGGCATCAACAGTTCATAAGATGCAGGGAAGTGCAGTCGATCATGCCGTGGTTTATTTAGGTTCGAAATGTTTCGCTGCTGGACAAGCATAACTAAGAAGGTTTGAGTAGAGTTCAGTCTTTAGACAGTCTACAGATTGAAGAATTAGATTGCACAAATTAACTGAAGAGAGACCTTACAACAATGAAGCGTTAATTGAAATGGATAGACCGGGGAATAATATATTACAAGTAACGAACTACAAAAGGGTTGAGTTTAGCTGATCAATAGATGTGTCATCAGCAAAAGTATGAGACATATATGTACTTATACTTATGTGTAAACAAACATTATCCATAAGCAGTTTATCTATATTACTTATATCCAGATTGAAAACTTGTCGCACAATTTTTAGGCCTCGACTCCGACAAAATTTTAATTTGGAAAGAATGTAAATAAACTTCTTAAGGATAATGTTTGTTTATATATAGGTATATCATACTTTTGCTGACGACACTATTGTTCAGCTAAATTCAACCCTTTTGTGGTTCGTTAAGGTTTATTTTTTCTTTATATTGTTTACTATAAAAGCTTGTCTTTAAAAACATTTTTTTACCTCTAATTTCTTCTTTTATGATAAATTGATAATGGTACGGAACCCTTGGCGCGCGAGTCCGACTGGCACTTGGGCGGTAATTTCTGATATATTAACTTATATAAGTGGATTGACTGCAAAATTTATAAACAAACAAAGGACATCACGTCTTATGGCTATATTAAATAATGTTAGAAAAATTGAGGAGATACCCGATCATAATAATAAAATTTTAGTAATGGTAAGTAATTAATTATAATAATCATTCTGCCAATTTACTTATTAGGTTTAAGTTTAACTATTTCAATTTTATTGTTCAATAAAATTAATGCTGATTACCATATTACAGTTTTATTTTTAATCTAGATTAAAAGCCTTTTAAAAAAAAGATTAACACTCAATTTACCGGAATAATATGATATTGTAGCATTATACTCACTAGTTTGTACCCTGGTCACCGTCTGAATAAAATTATAACATGATGGTGCAATATTTGGTGTTGGCGTAGCCGCAATGTGAATAAAATGATAATCGATATTATTATATCCTTGATGATGGTAAATTTTGACTAATTTTTTGTTTTTGAAATAACATTTTTTCGGTATGTTTAAGAAGAGGTTACCCTATTTTTTCAGAATGCTACAAAAATTAGCTATCGTTAGAACTTTACATAATTTGCATACGTTTAGTATTAATGAAGTTAACGACAAAAACATGTTTTTATTTTCTCCTGAAAAATTAGGTTTTTTGCAGTTATCATTTTATTCGCCGGGGGCGGCGATTAACATGGACGTCTAACGCCAGCTCAAAAATGCCCCCAAAATCAATTGTTCATTGTGCCAAGATGAGCAGGACATAGCGCTTTTCTTAACACCGCACACATTTCTGCGCAACATCTTTGACAAACGTTTATAGAATATGGCCAATCAAAACTTTGATGGACCAATCACAACTATTTTTAAATTGCGGTTTAAAATTTTATAGGTTGATATTGAAATTCATTACCGTGATGTATTGAAGAGGGGGTGACAGTTGTCAACTAAAATTCAGGCCCGTTTTTGAAAGGCAATTTAGTATGTCGTGCGGCCTCCATGTTTTATTTGTTCGTAGGAAAGTACCTTTAATATCGTATATGGGTATTTGGCTGAAATAAGGCTTTACGTTATTTTTAAAAGTTAGTTTTCTGCATTCACTGTTTTTCTAAGAATTACTTGCCTCGTCTTCTGTCAATCTAAGCCACTCAAATTAAAAAAAAAAACCTTCTGTATTTTATGATGCCAATCGAGAGCGTGCACCTAAAGAAAGAATTCTTCTTAAGTAACATAGTATCTTAGAAGACAAGAATAGCGTAAAATGATTAAATTAATGATTAAAATTGCTAAAAAATTATGTATTGCTGGTCATACCTTTAAAAATACCTACTTGTCATAAAAAATCTATTAATGCGTTATAATCAAAAACAAGATAAAGTCTATAATATTTTCTTCGGTTACCGCGAGGATAACACATGAAATAAAACTATGGAAACGGATAAACTCGCGTATAATACTAACTAACTTTAACTTCATTCCGACGTTTCGAACACTTTACAGGTTTCGTGGATTGCGGTGTCAACGTCGGAATGAAGTTAAAGTTAGTTAATATACGCGAGTTTATCCGTTTCCATAGTTTTATTTCAAGATAAAGTCTCTTTTTAGCATTACAGTATATCAACATTTTTAGAGTACTTTCCTGTCATGTCCCATAGTTTCGGGACACCCGGTATATATAATTATAGCCGCCATAGGTAGCGTCCTGCTTACGAAGCTGGAGGTTCCGGGTTCGAGTCCCGGAAGGGTATTATTTGTGTATTTATTTATCACAAATATTTGTTCCTTGGTCGTGGCTGTGTATGTATTTAATTTTTGTCCGTGCGGTGACGGAGTAAGAATACAAAAATCACCGCCCCTCTCTTCCCGTGGGTGTCGTAGGAGTCGACTAAGGGAAATACTGAGTAGCCCAGCTTCTCAGCCGGTGGTAGGGTATTTTTACTAGTACCCGCCTGGTTGGCTACCACCGTACATTCGGTGTAAACGCCCGTGAAATGACTTACCTTCGTGTTTGCCGTGTTTCGGGGTCAGCCGGTGTATTTACCAGCATCTAGCGGGCCAGCAAGGCGGTGGCAACTAACAGGTTACTGATTGTCTCCTGTTCGTTGCCGCCGCGATTTGGGCTCTACTTTTCACTTACGATCAGGTGGAGTGGAGCCACTTTGTTGTGCCAACGTTATTTTTATTGGGTCGGCAACGCGCATGTGACACCCTGAGGTTGCAGGCGCCCATAGGCTACGGTGACTGCTTTCCATCAGGCGGTCCGTATGCTTGTTTGCCACCGACGTGGTATAAAAAAAAAAAAATAAATAAATAATTATCTTCTATTATATACATCGTCGCTTGGAACCCACATCACAAGCCTTAATTGAGCTTACCGTGAGACTAGTTTTGTGTAAGATGTTCCAAGATATTTATATTATTTAAATATCACAAAATAGAAGTAATTGTGAAATTGGGTGAATCAACTTTTTTCTGTCTGTTGTTGCCATGGTTACGGTCGCTTGAGTCACGTGGGTTTTATGCAAAATCATGCTACTTAAACTATGCAACATACATTTTTCTGGTGTTAATAAGCCCTTTCCTTAATGGGCCACCTACAGACATGCACTACTTGCATGTTTGCCTAATTTAAATAGCATAATTTTGTATAAAGCCAGCGTGACTCAGGCAACCGTAACCATGGCAATAACAGACATGGTGAGAATGAAATAATAAATAATTTAATATATTATGTTTCACTAAAAGTCGGATTTTCACTGCCATTGCTCAATTTAATAGCCGATTAGTGTAAAAGGCAATAAAGTGTTTTAAAAACAATAAAACGATTTAACAGCCTCATAATGACTAAAATGGTGACGCACACTAAAATGATGGTTATATATTATGTAACAACGCCGGAAATGGCTTGAAGATCTCATTTCAATGCACGTTGAAAGTTTTTAAGGCAATCTTATAGCTCAGATGCTGCCTGCGAAGTGGGTTCAAATCAAATCCCAGTGAGGGCATCACATCATCAGCCTATCTCTGTCCACTGCTGGACGTAGGCCTCTCCTATTAACTATGCGTATAGACGCATTAGAAGGTATAATCCCATAATTGCCACGCTGGGCACGCGGATTAACGATCGCAGTAATGTATATCCTCTATGATGACGCTGCTGCCCATCATGAATTAAATCAAAGAATGGTCAGTGACACTTCAATCATTTAGCGACTCTTATGGCACCCGCAGGAGGAGTTAAGGTGGTGACAAATCTGTTATAAGTGTAGTTACCAAACGGCCAACATAACCCCGGAACATAGGTACCTACCTACTTTGACGATTTTCTGGATAACTACTTATGAAATCCAAAGGCATCTATATTTCCGTCTGTCACAGCCGATTTACTCGGAAACTATACTTTCGTCTGTCCATCTGTCACAGCCGATTTACTCGGAAACTATACTTTCGTCTGTCCATCTGTCACAGCCGATTTACTCGGAAACTATACTTTTATCTGTCCATCTGTCACAGCCGATTTACTCGGAAACTATACTTTCGTCTGTCCATCTGTCACAGCCGATTTACTCGGAAACTATACTTTCGTCTGTCCATCTGTCACAGCCGATTTACTCGGAAACTATACTTTCGTCTGTCCATCTGTCACAGCCGATTTACTCGGAAACTATACTTTCGTCTGTCCATCTGTCACAGCCGATTTACTCGGAAACTATACTTTCATCTGTCCATCTCTCACAGCTGATTTACTCGGAAACTATACTTTCGTCTGTCCATCTGTCACAGCCGATTTACTCGGAAACTATACTTTCGTCTGTCCATCTGTCACAGCCGATTTACTCGGAAACTATACTTTCGTCTGACCATCTGTCACAGCCGATTTACTCGGAAACTATACTTTCGTCTGTCCATCTGTCACAGGCGATTTACTCGGAAACTATACTTTCGTCTGTTCATCTGTCACAGCCGATTTACTCGGAAACTATACTTTCGTCTGTCCATCTGTCACAGGCGATTTACTCGGAAACTATACTTTCGTCTGTCCATCTGTCACAGCCGATTTACTCGGAAACTATACTTTCGTCTGTCCATCTGTCACAGCCGATTTACTCGGAAACTATACTTTCGTCTGTCCATCTGTCACAGCCGATTTACTCGGAAACTATACTTTCGTCTGTCCATCTGTCACAGCTGATTTACTCGGAAACTATAGGTACATTCTACAGAATTGAAAATTGGTAAGGGTATTTGTTGCACGAACCGCTACTGAATTATGATCATCATCATCATCATCATCAACCTATGATAGTCCACTGCTGGACGCAGGCCTCTCCTATTAACTATGCGTATAAACGCATTAGGAGGTAAATGCCCATAATCGCCACGCTGGGCAAGCGGATTGGCGATCGCAGTAATGTGTCCACTATGATAACGCTGCATCTAATCATCAATATTTATCAAATAGTGATCAGTGACACTTCAATCCCTTAGTCGACTCTTACGACACCCGCAGAAGGAGTTGAGGTGGTGACAAATGTATTCTTACTGCCGTCACCACACGGCACAGACAACATAACCTAAAGACTTAGCTTTAGACAATTATTTCATTTAAACTGATGCTGCCAAAAATGCTGAGGTGCGGGCGGCGTAACATGAGCTAACTGTGTTGTGATTCGTCGTTTCAAGGTCAATGAGGTGTAAAACAAAAATTTCCGCCGGTCGCTAGTGATTTCCGAATGTCGATAAAAGTATCGATGGTTGCAATGTCTATCGCTTTCACAATTCGATATTTGTCAGTGACTTACCGACAAAACCGTAAATCTATATCCGTACTAATGCATACCATAAATGCGAAAGTATGTCTGTCAGTTTACTGCGTCTACACGCTTAAATCGCTGAACCAATTTAGATGTAAATGATGATTCGATTTAAATGATGAAATTTTGAATAGAGATTATTTAAGACCCGGGAAAGGACATACGATATTTCATTCATCATCATCATTATCATCATCATCCCCGCAGATGAAGATATATTACTAGCTTATGATGCTAGCTTTAAATGCATTTTATTAAAAAAAAATTGTACTGTCTGTCTGCTGTGTCTTCATCTTCACATTTAAACCGGTTTAGATGAAATTTGGAATGGAGATAGTTTAAGACCCGGGAAAGGACAAAGGATAGTTATTTTATCATCATCATCCACGCAGACAAAGTTGCGGTCAAATATTAATATCACAATATATCTTTTCTGAGACAATAAATAAAACAATTTTACAAAATATACTTTTATTTGTACAATCATTAACTAGTAGTTACAAAGTTACCAAAAAACTACCATTAAAATACGTTGTATATAAAATTTGTCTATTATTCGTTTTTGTTAATTTGAAATATTCCGGTTTAAAGTGCCGAGAACATATCACACTGCTAGGAGCAGGAAACCAATCATGTGACCGTTTTGTAGCATTCATCCACATTTCTTTCATGTTTGGGCATTTAGAGAAGATACACAATATTATTTAACATAATAGTATTTTTGAAAATTACACTTCTACACTTTACACTAAACCAGAATTTATTTGAGGATAATTAAATATAATCGTAATATCTTATCGATAGTAAACAGACTGCAGGCATAGACATCACTAGTTCGGATACGGAGACTCCACCGCATAGTCTGTTGCTTGGTACGATTGAGAATAAAGATTTTAATTTATCTTTAGTTACCTTATCGATAGTAAACAAACATACTTTACGGTCATCCCTATATAAACAAACATACTTTACGGCTATGCTACGTCTTGAGGTTATGTTGTCTGTGCCACACGGCAATTATGATACTATATTGTAAAAAACATAATTGGGGTTGGGGCCATCCATACATGAAACTGAGGGATAGAATTTTTTTTTCGATGTATATAAGCGTGTGGGGTATCAATAGAAAGGTCTTTGTAAATGAGATCAAGACTGATACATCACATTTTTATTTAAGCGAACCGTTTTCGAGACATCAGTTCTCAAAGTCTGAAAATATGTCGCCCCCCTTTATTTTTTAAGCTACGCGGTATAAAATAAAAAATAAAATTATGTTATGCATATTAACAAACTCTGTCAACGATTTTTAGTTTGATTAAATTATCTCTAATAATTTTTGAGGTAGGTTGATTTAATTGTATTTTTGAAATGATAAATTGATAATGGTACGGAACCCTTCGCGCGCGAGTCGGACTCGCACTTGGCCGGTTTTTATTTTATATCTTTTTCTACTGACAGAATACACCATAAAGATTATATCACTAACTTTCGTAGCACGATTGACGCGATTGTTATTTTTGTTTTGATTAAGGCCTTAAGTAACTATGTACATTTTTTTCCAATAATGTAGGTACAGGAAGCTGGTAACAAAAATAAAACTCATTCACTTGATTAAAATTCCAAAAAATTAGAATTTTAATCAAAATGAGGGGCAAGGAATCTCGTCCGCATGGAATCCCGTGATTTACAAATGTAAGCGTGGTGAAACATCCATTTTTAAGCCATTGGATGTTGTGAGTGTTGTGTGTAGGCCTAGTGACAACCCTAGCCTAGAAGTGAATAATCAAGATCAAGTGCGGGTAGTTCGAAAAACCCGCGCAGCTCGAAGGTGTTGATACATTCTCTCGCCAATCTGCCTGCGACCACGGGTGTAACGTCATGCCCGAAACGTGAGGATATAATTAAACGTAAGTTTACGCGATTAAGACCCGTTTGTCTGTAAAATATGAGTGATAATCGTGAAAGTTTAAATCAATATAAAAAATAAAACTTCCATATACACTCTCTGGGAAATGTATTGGATATTTATTTATTTAAACTTTATGGCACAAAACAAACAATGCTGTACAAATGGCGGACTTAATGCCAAATGGCATTATCTACCAGTCAACCATAGGGCCAAACAGAGACATTTAAGTTGGATCTCGCTCAGCATCATCTCTATCAGCCAACCAATTTTCATCAATATTAATGACGTGATCTAAATGTACAAACTTTTTGAGGATTGCTTACAATACGGAATCTACATTAAGCATGGCCCGACATGCTATTGCTTTTTAAGATCGTTACTGATATGCTTTCATTGTCCAGTAGCAATTTCTTGGAAAATCCATACTTACGCTTAATGATAGACCAATGTCCTTTTATCTGTGATCGTTGGGCAAAAAGCGTTGATAAATTGAGCAGATCATACTCGTAATTCAAAGTTTTTGCGCATTTGAGAGGTGATTTATTTTGTTTTAAATAAAAGTATGACCTCTGCAGAGACTTGTGTATAGATTACAGTTTATCAGTAGAAAATAAAAAAGTGAACAAATAGAGTAAATTGCTAGTAACTAGCCACCTTATATGAAAATAAACTCTATACATGTATCACATCACATCACACACATCATCACCCTATCTCAGTCCACTGCTGGACGTAGGCCTCTCCTATTAACTATGCGTATAAACGCATTAGGAGGTAAATGGCCATAATCGCCACGCTGGGCAAGCGGGTTGGCGATCGCAGTTATGTGTACCCTATGATGACGCTGCTGCACATCATCAATGAAATCAAAGAATACATGTATACCTAATTACCTAGAATTAATTTTGGCACAGGGAGAGTGATTCACATTGACAGGAACATGACAAATAGTTTTAAAATGAATTCTAACTATAAGCACAGAATTCATCCATATTTTAAAGATAAACGGGTCTTAATCGCGTAAATATCCAGACGTTCTGGCATGACGTTATACATTTTTCAGTTTCTGATTTTTATTAAAAAAACCTTACGTTTTTGACATTATATGTTAGGAAGAGTTAAAAGATTAATAAATTGCCAACAAGTTGAGCTAACATGTATTACCATAGGTCTTATAGTTTCAGAGATTTGCGACTTCTTAAAAGTACTCTTTTTTGTAAACTAGTGTTATTTTGAGTTTTGCTAACGTTTTCGGCTTAATATCGCCTCACCTAATTGTGCTACGAAAAACATGCAATAATGACCTTATAGAACACTTAATATTCTTTCGTTAAAGGGTAAAATTATGTCAGCGAACTTTGTAATTGAAAATAAAAACGCGTAATTCAAAAGGCAGTAGACCCGCATCGCAAGTCGTGTTGCAAAGCTGCAATTTTAGTATATTATATAGGCCCTATAAGAACGTACAAAAATGCATATTACAAGAAAAACAAAAAAGGGATTTCGGCATAGGACGAAAAAAACTGAAAAAATATTGAACTTCTTTTACTTTTTGACGTTTAATTAAAAAACTATTATGTTTTTGATACTAATTGCTACAAAACTTAGAAAGAATATTACATTTGAAAGGATTTGAGCTACCTTGCATTACCCCAAAATTATACAGGGTGGTCCAAACCTTGACGTCAAAAAATTTTTTTTAGATTCCTCACGTCATGAGCTATCAGAATATACCCCATGTATGTTAGCCGATTTTTTGTAGTTTTCGAGTTATGAAATTTTGAAAAATTTTTATTGAGAAATACTGGAATGAAGAAATTTATTAATTTAAAAAAAAGTATTGGGTTTTTTAACTAGTTTCTTTTTGTAAAAGTATTACTACAAATAAAGCATTTACTGACAAAAAAATTAGCGTCCTCACTTTGATACAAGTAGGATAAAAAATACCAAAATCAAAATTTTACGCTAAAAACGCATCAAAATAGCATTAATGTACGTAAATAAAAAAAAATAAAACATATCCCAAGGATTTTTGGTAATTTAAACACTGATCTAGACCTTAAACCTTCGTAAAAGCAAAAAAAAGTGATACTTAATAATGAGGATTTTTCGGAATAGTCGGTCAAATAAACTTAAAAAAAAACATCTAAATTTTTAATTTAAAAATAAAGTGAAATTTCGTCTGTTTTGTTTTCTTATCAATAAACAAAGACAGAAAATACCACGAAAACTCAATTTGTGTAGTTATTCAAGTAATTTATTACTACTTTAAAATTTTAAGCTTTTTTAAGTTTATTTGACCGACTACTCCGAAAAATCCTCATTATTAAGTATCACTTTTTTTTGCTTTTACGAAGGTTTAAGGTCTAGGGCAGTCTTTACATTACCAAAAATCCTTGGGATATGTTTTATTTTTTAGGGTTCCGTAGCCAAAATGGCAAAAACGGAACTCTTATAGATTCGTCATGTCCGTCTGTGCGTCTGTCCGTCTGTCCGTCTGTCACAGCCGGTTTACTCGGAAACTATAAATGCTACAGTAACGAAATTTGGTAAGAATATGTGTTGTATGAACCGCTACAGGATTATGATACTAAATTGTAAAAAAAACCATTGGGGTGGGGGCCCTCCATACATGTAACTGAGGGATAGAAAAAAAAATTTAGTTGTATATAAGCGTGTGGGGTATTAATAGAAAGGTCTTTGAAAATGATATGAAGGTTTATAAATCTCATTTTTATTTAAGCAAATCGTTTTCGAGATATCAGCTCTCAAAGTCTGAAAAATGTGTCCCCCCCTCTATTTTTTAAACTTCGCGATATAAAATTCTAAAAAAATATATGTTATGCACATTAATAAACTCTATCAACGATTTTTGGTTTGATTCAATTATCTCCTATAGTTTTTGAGGTAGGTTGATTTAACTGTATTTTTTTAATAATAAATTTTTAATGGTACGGAACCCTTTGCGCGCGAGTCCGACTCGCACTTGGCCGGTTTTTTATTTACGTACATTAATGCTATTTTGATTCATTTTTAACGTAAAATTTTGAGTTTGGAATTTTTTATCCTACTTGTATCAAAGTGAGGACGCTATTTTTTTTTCAGTAAATGCTTTATTTGTAGTAATACTTTTACAAAAAGAAAATATTAAAAAAACTCAATAGTTTTTTTTATCAATAAATTTATGCATTCCAGAATTTCTCAAAAATACAATTTTCAAAAATTCATAACTCGAAAACTACAAAAAATCGGCTAACATACATGAGGTATATTCTGATAGCCCATGACGTAAGGAACCTAAAAAAATTTTTTTGACGTCAAGGTTTGGACCATCCTGTATAGATTTAGAGATACGACATTTCAAAATGTGCCTTCATTAAGTTAAGAAAATAAATGCATGCTTTGAAGCCTCGTATACCCCCCACTATAAGACTTACAGTAATTGTTATCAGCTCAATTTATTTCAAATTTAACATAGTTATTATCTATAATTACTTTTTTTCCTTAGCGCGAACGTTTTGACAATATTTAGTGAATAGCTTTAACGTAACCTAAAATTTGTTTATGTTTTGATAAAAGGGCCCTTTTTGAAATGTCGTATCTCAAAATATATATAACTTACGGTGATACAACGTAACTCAAATCTTTTCAAATTTAATGTCTTTCTTAGTTTTGTAGCAATTAGTGTCAAAATGATAATAGATTTTTAGTTAAACGTCAAAAACTAAAAAAAGTCCGAATTATTTTCCGTTTTTTACGTCCTATGCCCAAATTATTTTTTTTGTTTTTCTTGTAATATGCATTTTCGTATATATCTATAAGGCTTTTATAATATACCAAAATTGCAGCTTTGCAACTCGACTTGCGATTTGTATGAAAAACTTAGGTAGCGGGCCACCTGCCTTTGGAATTTCGCGTTTATACTTTCAACTACAAAGTTCACTGACCTGATTTTACCCTTAAATTAAAGAATATTAAGTGCGCTATAAGGTCATTATTGCATATTTTTCGTAGCATAATTAGGTGAGGCGATATTAAGCCGAAAACGTTAGCAAAACACAAAATTTTATCTAGTTTACAAAAAGGAGTACTTTTTAAAGTCTCGTATCTCTGTAACTATAAGACCTACGGTAATGCATGTTAGCTCAACTTGTTGGAAATTTATTATTCTTTAAACGTTTGATAACATAGGTATGATATCAGAAAACTTAAGGTTTTTTTAATAAAAATCAGAAAAAAAAATGGCCGTAAATTTCGCAGTTTTTCACGTACTATGCAGCTAGCACAACTTTTTTTTGCTTGCTAAATGTGGTTTTATACTGCCCTGTGGTGTCTAAACAACATACCAAAAATGCAGCGATACTACTTGATTTGCGAGTTTAGGGTAAAATGATGTACGATTTGACCGTACTACTAATAAATATTCATAATTTTGTCAAAAACTAAAAATGTATGTCGACTCAAAGTTTAAGGTTTTAAGTTGGTAATAAAACCATGATTATCACTTTCACTGCCAGATCAAAAACCTAGGTTATCGCTGCACGCCAACCTACAAAGTTGGACAATGTACGCTACTTCAATTCCAAGAACGCCACTAAGGAGTCCTCGATAACTTCATTCGCATGCCACACGACTCCCCAGGGGAGTTATTCACTATACAATTAACGCCGGCTGGCATGCAGGAATTTTAGCATTTGTTTTTGTCCTGGCACTACAAATAGTATAGTGATAAGATAAACTCCCCCACGGAGTCGGTGGCATGTGAACAAAATTACCGATAACTCCCTAGTGGCGCTCTTAGCATTGAATGTATTAAGTATCTAATCTATATGTATCTATCTATTATACACGGTGGAATTTAATCGGTGAACAGGAACCCATTTTTCTAATTCAGTAATCGATGGCGGTCACGTTTATGTAGTACTTAAGTGGAACCAAGTTTTTTTTTTAGCATAAAATTTTTTATTTTGAACATAATCGGGCAAACCGTTTTTGAATAAATACAGAAACCTACACTGATCATGGCCCTACATGGCCATCATCTTCGGTTTTTTTAGTGAATAGTCTTTTATTGGCCTTATAATTGCGACTTTTCTATATTTTCTGCTTTCGCATAAAAATTTTTTATGTTAAAAAAAAACTTGGTTCCACTTAAGTACTACATAAACGTGACCGCCATCGATTACTGAATTAGAAAAATGGGTTCCTGTTCACCGATTAAATTCCACCGTGTATATTGTCACCTGGTACCCACATAACAAGCCTTAATTGAGCTTATCGTGAGACTAGGTCGATTTGTGTAAGGATGTCCAAAACATATTTATTATTATTAATATTTATTTATTAATATTTTCTTCGGTTACCACGAGGATTACACACGAAATAAAACTATGAAAACGAAACGAAACGTTTTCATAGTTATATTTCATTTATTTACATTAGGGAAATTAAAATTCACGTAAGTGATTTACATGACAAGTGAACTTATCCCTGGCGCACCCTGTATGTTTTTCTTACAGGATGTAGTTATTAGATGTTACATCAATAAATCCTGATTCGTTTCGGCTACTCAGACATTCGGAATCTCCGTGATTATGATGTTGAAGTATGATATAATGCTATACGGAGCGACATTAGACCAAATGGAGTACTGTCAATGAGACAATGGTTAGGCCGTGGGTTTTCTACAGTGTTATTCACTAAGGAAACCGCCTTGCTGTCAGCGCTGTCAGCGCTGCGGCAGCGTCGAGCCTAAAAATGGTATTCACTAATGTACTTTAAACGACACTAGCGCTCGGCGACGAATGCAGCGTGAGCTGGAACTACACTGCGTCGAGAGTTTGACGTTTAATGTACGAACTTCGTATTCTCTAACGAAAACCAGCGACGAACTCGCCCACAACCTCGCTCACAGCCTCGATTCCTAATGTCAAATAAAACAGCTAGGATTTTAGACAAGGCTGTCTCGACGTCGAGCTCGTTGACGAACGCAGCGTCGAATGTGTGAATAAGAGAATAGCATAGCTGGCTGGCGACCGACGAGTGTCCACCGCCGACGACGTTCGATTGTTTTATTCGGGAATGTTTGAGGGTGGTTTCTCTGAAACGTCGCCGGCAGCGGGTAACCGCGTGTCAGAGAAACCACCCTCAAACATTCGCGAACAGAACATTCGAACGTCATCGCCGGTCGCTGGCCAGAAAACCCACGGCTTTACACTTTTTAACTGACTTCAAGAAAAGGAGGAGGTTCTCAATTCCACTGGTTTTTTTTTGTTGTATGTATGTTACCCGATATCTCAGAGAATCGTGAACCGATTTTTTTTATGTGATCGTACGTGTATAACCCCGAGATGGTCCCGTTGGCACCAAGTTGGGGTCTGATGATGGGATCTTGGAGAAATCGAGGGATCTCTTTAAATGTTATAGGTACATGTATGGCGCTTTTGGTAATTTTCATTTATTTACAAGAATTTGCATTGAGTAAGTAGGTAGGATTTGAGTAAACCAATTATGATGGAAAAAAATCGGTTGAAGTCGGTTTTTTAATTTTTAATTTGGTGATTATAGCTTAATTGAATAAAAACTTTTCCTAACAAGTGCGGAAAAGTAAACTTTAAGCACGCTTGGCGTGCGTTAATTTCTCTTTTTAAGGCAGTTGTTATGAAAAAAGTCGTTCGATACACGTGTAAAAACTGCACTTTCATCGAAATATACTATTATGGGAAGATTATGGGTTGACATCATCTTCTTTTTTTGTATGTTTAGATTTAATTTTATTATTAGTGCATTGTGCATCAAGGGAGGTAAGTACGGAATTACTAACGAGAGTGTTAGAAGCCCGACGCCGTTAGGCGTTAGGCGTGATGCATGCAATGTTTTTCATCACACTTGCCGGCAAAAAAGTAAGTTTTAAGATATAATATTATTAAATGACGTACTGACATTTCTATTACTCCCTAGGGAATATCACTTTTCTATTACTCTCGCTCGCTACGCGCGCAAGCAATGGCGCTAAGCGCGCCATTGCTTATGTGCGTATCCGATCAAACTAAGGTTTGTGAAAACGCCCAATATAAAGGTCCATTGCAAAAAAAAACTATATTTTAAATAGGTTTAAAATCGTGACGGGAACTCGCCTTTGCAAAAAAATGTATGGAGCACTTGTGTATAGGACCATACACAAAAGGTCACACATAACAAATGCGGTCAAGTGCGAGCCCGATATTTATGTATTCCGAACGAGTCATAAATAACGAACACAAACTTACACACGCAGCTCGCTAAAGATTAAACAAAAAAAAGTTGCAGCAAATTGTATGTAAATAAGCTTTAACAATGCCGATGGTGATCGCAAAGTTAAGTTTGTAGATATTAAAATAACCAAGTTTACTTTACCTCCTTTTCACTCCTTAACGCTATTATTATAAGATTGAAAATAGCTTATTTTATAAGTATTATTAATATGGTGTGACGATCATTGTTTTTTTTTGCGAGTGATATTGGAATGCAAATTTCTGGTATAGTATAGTGACCTTATCGTTCATAGCGAGATGAGACGGATGTCTGATCTAGAAAAACAAAGGTATTTGTATGACGAAACATAAACTTTATTGGCAAAATGGATTCCAACCTTCAGACTATATCAGCACGAGAATTCGCTGCCCCAATATTATAAGTTTCTATATATTTAACAAACGGGTTACTCACGGATTTTTTTTTATCATTTTTATTCTCAAAACTACAATTTATGTACATAGATTAAATCTAACTACATAATCTACTTAACCTAACCTATATCTAAGATTGGCCCTTGTGGCATTGTACCGAGGATGCTGGCGGCATTTCCTCGCTGTATCGCAATACTGATGCGTTGTGCGAGGAAGTCGCCAACTCTCGTCGTTACTCACGTAATTTAAATCGATAATTGCTCGACATGTTTCGATCCATTTAGACACATCGGGCTTTGGTCGCGGATACTCCATGATGAGGATCCTCTAAATGGATCGAAACATGTCGAGCAATTATCGACTTAAATTACGTGAGTAACCCGTTTGATAAATATTTAAATTTATATGTTTGAGTCTCACGTTAGTTATAATTATAAGTTTCTATGTTGCACTTTTGTCAACTTGATGTTAGGCAGTTGAAAAGACGCCAAAAATGTGTGGAAAAAGGAGCTTTTTGATCATGTCTTGGTATTTTTATATTCACAGACTTATCTGACGATATATTTTCTTCATTCAATGAAAAGTCAAGGGAAATGGCAATATATTTATCCTATTTCAATATTCATCAAACGGGTTACTCACGTAATTTAAGTCGATAATTGCTGGACATGTTTATTGTTTCGACTTAAATTACGTGAGTAACCCGTTTGATAAATATTTAAATATGTTTGAGTCTCACGTTAGTTATAATTCGATTTATCCTGCAAACATTAAAAAAAAACTAGGTCGATTTGAGTAAGATGTCCCTCAAATCGACCTAGTCCTACGGTAAGCTCAGGTAAGGCTTGTGGCGTGGGTACCAATCGACGATATATTTATATAATAGATAGGTACATATAGACATTTAAATACATAGGTACGCAGCCACGACCAAGGGACATAAATATTCGCGTTAAATAAATACACAAATAATGCCCTCGATGGGATTCGAACTCAAACTTCGTAAGCAGGGTTGAACAGGTTGTTTTGTTTATAGTATTTTTTTATGAAATACTATACCGAGATGAAATATTATATAGTATTTGACCGAGTGTTGCGTATCTCGAGCGATTTCAAAATATTCCGTTTTCCCCAGTTACCTACATTAATTTACATTTTTCCATTGCCTGAAGCCATTTGTATGAAGTCGAACATCAATTTTCTTGTCCTATTGTTTGTTTATTCCTATTATGAGTGACGAAATGAGACTGTAAATAGGAAATTATCGCTAATTATTGGCGTTATAAAAAAATACATAGATTTAACCTGTCATGTACAAGGAAATCTAGCTAATATTAATCGTCTTAATGAGATGGTAATGAGAAATATCTTTGACTTGAGCACATTATAATATGTACGGATAGTAACGGGTTATTCTTAGGTGGTAGGACCTTGTGCAGAGTCCGCCCGGATAGCTACCACCGTCTTACCCGTTAACCTGCCGCATAAATAGCAGTGTTTGCACTGCTGTGTTTCAGTTTGGGGGTAAGATAGCCGGTGTTACTGGCATAGATAGAGGCAATGCATCTAAGTCCTCAGGGTAGGCAGCGCGATTGTTTATCACTATGTCCATGGGCCTCAGTTCCTGCTTTC
>JALPQI010014582.1:0-16191 GCA_025490895.1 Thaumatotibia leucotreta
TTCTACAAATTGTGATGAAACTTATAATGTATGCCCAATGCATCTTAAGTTGATTCAACTAATAATGTTTTTTAATATGTGCGTTCCAGGTGTGCGACAAAGTTTCTCCACATTTGTACAAGCTGATCATAGCTACACTCACCCACAACGAGGAGTATCTCCAAACAACGCCATTCACCGATATAACAAATGTACCGGGGCCATCTAGACTAGCAGTTGATGTGACAGACTTACTACTTCCATCTGGGTCCACTGAAACAACTTGTCCAGTTGTACCTGATAAGTCTCAAGATAGACTACCACGAAAAAAATTTGATGCTGGTAAGAATAATTAATTGGTTTATAAGTCTTGTAAAAAAAATACTTTAAAAATACTATGGGCTTGTCCATTAATCACGTCATACTGTATAGGGGGAGGGGGGGGTCAAGAAAAAATCACCAATTATCACCATAGGGGAGGGGGGGTCATCGGACAAATCACGTGTAATTTTTTGGTACTCTTTGCTGAACAGCATTTTTTAAAACACTTTTTAATTATAATTTATAACTAGATGTCAAACCCTGAACTAAGTTTTAAAACTTTGCGAACTTGACAATACGTTCAACATACCTCGTAGTTAGCAAAAAAGTTTTTTATTAAAAGGACTACTTAAGTTGGCAATAAATTACACGTCATATTGGCTAGGGGGGGGGGGGTCCAGAAAATATCACCATGTATCACCATGGGGGGTGGAGGGAGGGGTCTAAAATAGGCCAAAATCGTATGACGTGATTAATGGACAAGCCCTATGGAAAGGATTGTGATAGAATGACGGGTGTTCCTTTATAAATATGAAAACAACAATACTTAAAAAATTTACTATTCGCTACTTTCAAAAAACCGACGAGTTCGAGACTAAATCGCGCGCGTAGGGCTCCATGCTATTATCAATTAATCATAAAAATACAGTTAAATCAACATATGTATCTCAAAAACTATAAGAGATAATCTAATGAAACCAAAAATCGTTTAATAGTATTTTATGTGACTGGTTCATAATAAGAGGCATTAATACACGAGTGTTTTTTTTTATGAAACGAGCCGAAGGCGAGTTTCATAATAGGATAACACGAGTGTTTTAATGCCTAATTATGAACAGTTGCATACATAACTTTATCTACATGCATATAATAAGTTTTCTACAATATGTTTATTTTTGTGGCAGCAAATTATTGGTCACGGTTGTAGCGGCGTCCCGGATTTCTGGTGGTGTTTCACACATTTCATTTCATCATCACTGTCTTCGTCGTCATAACTCATTTTTCAGTGTAAATATTTCACAACGAACTCGATAATATTTAACTTTCAAGTCAACAGTCCAAAAATATTTGAAACAATTCAAACAAAACAAATGACTGATATTAGTTTTTTTTAATTCATAGACCAGGTAAGGTCTTGAGTCGATATCGATTCTCAAATCGATTCTCAATATTCGAGATTTAAAAGAATGTATGGAATATGAATTATTAATGTGAATGAAATTACAAATCGATTAATTCGATAATCGAAATTAAAATGTGATTTTTCTTTTTAACAGAATGTTCGAAATTTAATTGTAATTAAGATATCGGTTGCCGATATCGTAAAGTAAAAATTATGATACAACCACAGATACAGATTTCTTAAAGTAGGCTATTTGCTTACCGCCGCTAAACATATTGTAGACAACTTATGATATGGATGTAGATAAAGAGTATATTAATATGCATAACACATTTTATTTTTAATTTATACCGTGTAGTTTAAGAAAAAGAAGGGGGGACACTTTTTAAGACTTTGAGTGCTGATATCTCGAAAACGGATTCCTTAAATATAAATGTGTTTTAGAAACCTTTATATCATTCTCAAAGTCCTTTCTATTGATAGCCCACACGCATTATGTACATTGTAAAAAAATCTACCCCTCGGTTACATGTATGGAGGGTCTCAACCCCAATTGTTTACAATTTAGTATCATAATTATCAGTGATCGGCACCACTCCTGCCACACGGCGGTATTTTGAAACAAAATCATGACATAATAAATAAATAAAATAAAACTATGAAAACGGGTAAACTCGTGTATATTAATTAAATTTAACTTAATCCCGACGTTTCGAACACTTACAGGGTTCGTGGTCTGCGGGCGACTAAAGTATTCGAAACGTCAGGATGAAGTTAAATTTAATTAATAATGAAATAAAACTATGAAAACGGTTTATTCGTTTTATTTCATGTGTAATCCTCGCGGTAACCGAAGAAAATATTATGAAAAACATTGTATGCATCACGGTCGGTAAGTGGAATACTAACTCGAGTCATTAAAAGCCCTCCGCCTACGGCGTCGGGCTTCTAACACTCTCGTAAATAATTCCGTCTTTACCTCCCTCGATGCACAATGTACTATTATTTTAAAGTTACTATAGGAACAACTCTCTGGCAGGAGTGGTGCATCACTGATGTTAATTGGTTATGTAAAGTTTTCCGAAGGTATGAATATTATATTTTTCCCATCATGTCATCTCACTCAGTTAAAAAAAGACTGTGAATAAATTATATATTTTTCTTGCCGCATTTTCTTGAACCTTAAGACGACGGCTATCAGGGAAAAATATAATATTCATACCTTCGAAAAACTTTACATAGCCAATTATGTAACGGTTCATACAAAACAATTCCTTACCAAATTTCATTACTCATTTATAGTTTTCGAAGTAAATCGGCTGTGACAGACGGAACGGACAGAAGAACATGACGAATCTATAATGGGTCCGTTTTTGCCATATGTAAAGTTACAATAACTGCATAACATACTGTATGTAGAAACTAACATACTGAATATTTATTTAAATAATAATTTGATTTGAGTTTCAACAAAAAAATACAATAGATGGTAACACCAGCTTCCTAGCTATTCTAGAAAACTGAATAGTATTCTGATAGAAGGTGCATGCATGTATTGCTTACTATGGTCAAAGGCGCCTAGCCTTGTAAGCAGGGACCGGAATCGGTATTTTACAAAAACCTCGAAATAGCCCAATATTTTAAAATAGTGTAAAATAGTACTGCTCAATATTTTATGTAATTTACAATATCACATTTTTAAATTACTCCATAACTTACTGTTTATACAGGGCATCTCAAAGTTATGGGACATGGAGGGGAAGTATCTTAAATATCTTAGATAGTGTATTTTGCTGAAAGAAGACTTTGTTATTTTTAAAAGTTAGTAATTCTGCATTCATAGATTTTCCAAAAATTACTTGCTTCGTCTGGGAATCGAACCAACTTAAATGTAAAAAAAAATATCCTACTTTTATGATACCAATCGAAAGACTACCTAAAAATTAATAACTCTTAAGTAACATAGTATTTTAAAAGAAAGGAACAACTTAAAATGATTGAGTCAATTTGGCGATTCGCGAAAGACAAGATGTAGTATCACATTTTGAGCATTTAATTAATTAATTTACAAAAAATACCTCCTTAATTGACTGCGGCATTTTCATGTATGTTTTTATTTTTCATATGATTAAAATGATTAATTTCGCGTTGTTCCTTTCTTTTAAAATACTATGTTATTTAAGAAGAGTTATTATTTTTTAGCTATTTTACAATTGGCATTTAAAAGTGGGGGAGGTTTTCCATTCAAGTCGGTTCGATTCCCAGACGAAGCAAGTAATTTTTAGAAAATTTTGAAATGCAGAATTACTAACTTTTAAAAATAACATAATGTCTTCTTTCAGCAAAATACACTACCTATATTTAAGGTACTTCCCCTTCATGTCCCATAACTTTGGGATGCCAGGGTATACAGGATACCGAAGAGCGAAAAAAAACCGTTCTTTTTGTATGGAGAAAATAACGGTTCCTGTCCCTGCTTGTAAGGGATTATATACTCGTAATATACCCGAGAGCACGTGGGTTCGATGCACCAAAACAGCTACATTTAGCGTTCCCGATGCATAATCCATAAACAAATGAATGTCAGCAGTGTGCTCACTAGTTAAGTGGCCACCTTCCATCCATCCAGTGCATGTTTGAGCACTTGTAATTCCTAAAGTACTTAAGGTATAACTGTAATTATGGTGTTATTTTTTAGCTAAAATCCTGTACTAACAAATAATATTACCAAAAACCTATGTTAATGACCTAGTTTTCATGCAAATTTAAATTAATTGAAAAATTAAGGTGAATTTGTTACTATTTTTCATTTTTAATATTTTTTTTGGCCTTGTTGTTGAAATAGTTGAGTCAAATGATTAGCTTAATTATTTGCTTATCTAATGTAGTACGGTCAAACTTTACATTAAACTCGCAAAGCATGCAGTATAGCTGCATTTTTGGTATGTTGTTTAGACACTATAGGACACTATAAAACCACATTTTGCAAGCAAAAAAAAAGTTGTGCTAGCTACGTAGTACGTGAAAAACTGCGAAATTTGCAATCATTTTTTAGTTTCTGATTTTTATTAAAAAAACCTTACATTTTTTGACATTACATGTTAAGAAGCGTTTAAAGATTAATAAATTTCCAATAAGTTGAGCTATAATAAACATTACCGTAGGTCTCATAGTTTCAGAGATTCGAGACTTCCAAAAGTACTCTTTTTTGTGAACTAGCTTTATTTGAGTTTTGCTAACGTTTTCAGCTTAATATCGCCTCACCTAATTATGCTACGAAAAACATGCAATGATGGCCTTATAGCGCACCTGATATTCTTTAATTTAAGGGTAAATCAGGTCAGTAAACTTTGTAATTGAAAATAAAAACGCGAAATTCAAAAGGCAGGAGGCCCGCTATCTAAGTTTTTCATACAAATCGCAAGTCATGTTGCAAAGCTGTTATGTGTCTAAATAACATACCAAAAATGCAGCGATACTACTTAATTTGAACGAGTTTTTTTTTGCAAAGATAGGACCGATAATAAAAGTATAATTCCAGAAATACCTCATGCACCCGTATTCGTTTGTTTGAAATTTTAAAATTGCCGCCATTTAATTATCGTTTGCACAAAAAAAAATCCATGGTAATTTATCGATAAAATTTATTGTAGTTTAAGCCCTTAAAAGCTCCGACACCGCTGACCAAACACCCTGTATAGATACTTAAATACATAGACAGCCATGACCAAGGAACAAATATTTGTGATAATTAAATACACAAATAATGCCCTCGCTGGGATTCGAACCCGGAACCTCCAGCTTCGTAGGCAGGGTCACTACCAACTATGCTACGGAGGCTGACAATTTGGTCGATGTGACGCCTTTCTTGTGCAATACATTCACGGGTCTTCTTAAATGTTTTGTCGGCCGTGTTTTCATTTATCGCCACTCATTTCGAACTTCCTTTTTTTACACTTGTATCGTAATGTACTATATTGTTTCTTATAAAAAGGCGTAAATTGTAATTAAAATCGGATAGTTTTTAATTACGATCCACATTTTTCTTTTAATATTTATTGAAATCCATATTAATGATAGTCTATTTATTATTTTCAGAAAAAACTTTCGAGTTTTTGCAAGAAAAAACTCGAATGGACTTCACAAAGAAGCTTCGGCAAAAGAAAAATGAAATATGCAGGTTACGTCAGAAATTGAAGAATTTCAGATTGCGTCTTCAGCACCTGGATAAGCAGTCTCCTAGAAAGGAGTTCGAGAAATTTACGCAAAATATGTCTGCGTCAGTAAAATCATTTGTCAGAATGCAATGTTTAGAAGGGCAAAAGAAAAAGAAGGGACATAGATTTACATTAGATGAAAAGGTTTTATCTTTATCATTCTATAAAAAGAGCCCCAAAGCTTATGCTTTAATGTGTCAGCACTTCACGTTACCTTCCAGAAAGGTATTAAAGGGGTTATTGGCGAAAATTAAGCTAAATCCAGGAATAAATCCTATAATTTTCAAAGAATTACATTCAACAGTAACAAAAATGCTGCCACAAGATCGTCTGTGTACATTAATATTTGACGAAATGTCGATTGCTCCGCAAATATTTTATAATTCTCACACAGATGACCTTGTAGGTTTCGAAAACTTGGGCAATTATAAAACGCAAAATTTTGCCAATCATGCCTTAGTGTTTATGGTAAAGGGCGTCAAAAAAAATTTTAAGCAGCCAGTAGCATATTATTTTACGCAACGGTTGTCCACACAAAAACTTAAAGAAATATTAAAGGAGGTAATAATTAATGTGCAGGCTACGGGGCTTAAGATTGTGGCAACCGTTTGTGACCAAGGATCTCCCAATTCAGCCTGTATCAATGATTTAATAGCAGAGGCCAAATGTAAATATTTCAATGAGAGAAAGGAGTGGAAAAATGATGTGATTATTGTAAATGATCTTGAAATAATACCATTGTTTGATGTCCCTCATTTGCTAAAGGGAGTTCGAAATAATTTGTTAAATAAAGATCTCGTATATATGCATAACAACCAACAAAAGAAAATTAAGTGGGAGTATTTTGTTAATATTTTTGCTGCCGATAAGTCGCATGGTGAGTTGAGATTATTGCCTAAAATAAATCAAGAGCATATTGATCCAAAAAAAATTAAAAAAATGAGGGTAAAAAATGCTGCGCAAGTGCTCAGCCATAGCATGGCTGTAGCGACAGACAATCTAGTTGCCCGAAAAGAAGTGCCACAAGAATATATGGATATAATTCCTTTCGTGTCTCTAATAGATAAACTATTTGATTCACTTAACGCGTCAAGCTTCTCGGTATCCTCGGGTAAAAAATATAGAGCAGCTGTTAAAAGAAACTCTCCTCACCATGCGCTTTGGCAAGAGGGACTTCAAACATTAAAATCTGTTAAATTCATAGTGAATAGAGCTGACGGACCAAGTGTAAAACATGTACCAACTATAAATAACTTTATTAAAACTATAGAAGGAATTAAATCACTATGGCAATTGTTGTCAAAAAAATACGCATTGGATGCCATGTTTACAAGAAACTTTAATCAGGACCCACTAGAAAACTTTTTTGGCAGCATACGTAGTTTGGGTGTTAGAAATATTGCACCCAACTGCATGGGGTTCGAGGGAGCATTTAAAACCCTGTTGTTAAATAATTTAAGTAGCCATCATTCTATTAACGCAAATTGTGAGAAAGACATGAATTACTGTTTGCAGTCACTTTCCTTTTTGATTAAAAATAAAAACAATGAAAATGTTCCCTCGCAATCCCAAAACATTGTAATTGATCAGCCTCTAGATACATTGTTAGATGAATTTACAGATTCTGGGGCTGATCAAAGAACGTATGTCTGCGGGTGGGCCTTATCGAAATGTTTGCAAAAAGTTATTAAAGGGTGTAAAGAATGTAAAAGCAAGCTATTGGGTGATTCCAAAAACGAAAAATACAGGTACTTACATGCGAAGGAATTTGAGAAAGGTAAAGCGTGGCTATCATATCCATCGGATTGTCTAGTAGCTTGCTTTCATGACATCCAAAAAACGACAATTGGCTTCCTAAACAGCGATTGCCACGAAAAGAACCTAAAAGAGAGAATAATAGCTTTTGTCGAAATTATAACCGATTTTTCCTTTATGGATTGTACTGCCCATTCTCAACAATTAAAAGAATGTTTTGTAAACACTACTATTAATATTATTATTTATAGTTGGTGCCGGTCGGTGAATGGAATATTAGAAGGCAAATTTACTTATAATGGTAACGAACCTGTGAAAAAAGCAGCTCAGTTGTATTATAACAAGCATAAACAATTAAAAAAATAAATCATAACTATTATTTTATTTCTCTCCTTTAGCTGAATATCCCTGTAACAAATTTTTCAATGAACAGTTTTAGTTCATTCAAAAATCTGTAACAAGGGTATCAAAACTTCCGCGCTTAGCATTACACTGTAGCTGTATTTGAAAGCTTGCAATTTCGTAGTGTTTACACTAAGTAAATTTAGCAAGTTTTCAAACACAGATACAGTACGCGTGCTAAGCGCGGATGAAATTCCCGCTCAACTGAAGAAAAATAGGCATATATGTAGGTATGTATATATACACAGCTTTAGTTCCGACTCCAAACTCGCAGGTGGCAGCACTTCCCATACTTGCAAGACGGACCGCAGAGTTGCCACTCTTATTCATATTATATTACAATACTCTTTGACTCAATAGCGTTGTTGTGTCAGCAGAGAATTGCCTAGCAACCAACTCAACCAAGTGTCTCTGATTGGCTGATAACGTGACAGATAAAAAAAAATGTGTGTTCAGATGCAGAAAAATTTGCCAAGCATCGCAAATTAGTATATAATATGTATGAAGTTCTATTTTTGAAATTATTATAGTTGTCTACAGAGCATTGTAATGAATATTACAGTTCCCCGTCCCCAACAACTGCTGAAAACACAGCAGTTACAGTTTAGTCCGTGGAGTCCTAATTGACAGATTAAAGTCGAAGAGTAGAAAAAATACATATATAATGTTAGACAAGCAATGCGTCTTGTGAATTTGTCACTAATATATTTCATCTTAGTCATAGTATTATGTGGTATTATGGATTATTGGTATTTACCTCCTAATACGTCTATAAGCTTAGGTACTAGGAGAGGCCTTTTGGCCAGCAGTAGACTGATTATAGGCTAATTAGTAATTACGTATGATAATGATGACGACTGGTAGCTATGGATCATCTCTGAGTGTAATATTTCTAATAAAAATACCCCCACGGCAAATCGTATCGTCCCCGTGTCGCATCGTTGCAAAGGGTCGTTTTGCACGTTAAGTATGAAATGCGATTATACCTAACTTCGGTTGCCCGCGTTAGCACCGCTCGATTGTTCTAAGCTACGAGCTATCCTACGCTATATATATTTTATACATAACATTCGGTAAGTCTACTGTTACACGTACATAGTAGATTAGATATTTTAACGGCAAACGGGTGTTAATCGTGCGTAGAAGCCTCGGAGTACGTGACGTTGCCGACAAGCTTCAGGAGAGTAGGCTAAGATGGTATGAACATGAGAAGAGAAGGCCTCCTGATCACATTTTACGGTCCACCATGTCCTTCTAACTCCCACAACCCAGAAGAAGAGGGAAACCCAAAAAGACATGGCTGGGCTCAATCAAGGAAGACCTAAAGTGCTGCAATGTTTCGGAAGACACGTCAGACAGGGTAAAGTGGAAAGAGAAGACGAGGAAGGCAGACCCCACCATCAGATGGGAATAATAATTGCCAAGGAGAGAGAGAGAGGCTGTTAATCGCGTAAACTTACGTTTAATGTTATCCTGACGTTTCGGGCATGACGTTACACCCGTCGTCGCAGACGGACTGGCAGAAAATGTATCAAAAGTCAAAATCTTCTATCTGTACCTGCAGAGGGCCTATCCAAGACGCCAGGCAAGTGAAAACGAAAAATCAGGTGACTATAATGTATTGAAATAGTCACGTGACCTTTCGTTCGGATTCTGTCATTCTAGTACATTTTTAGGGTTCCGTAGCCAAAATGGCAAAAACGGAACCCTTATAGTTTCGCCATGTCCATCTGTCCGTCTGTCCGCAGCATAGCTCCGTGGCCGTTATTACTAGAAATCTGCAATTTGGTACAGGTATACATATTAATCATGCCAACAAAATAGTAGAATAAAATGTAGAAAAAAAATATTTTTCGGGTACCTTCCCAAGTGGTGAAGTGGATATGATTTTTTTTGCTATAATCCTACAGTGTTGGGTATTATTGAATTGAATAGGTCTCTTGAAAAGAATAAGGGTCTTGAAAGAAAGTTTTTTTCTAAAGTCTATATTTTCGGAGATAATCGCTCCAGAAGAAAAAAACATTGTGTCCCCCCCTCTAACTTTTGATCCGTAGGTCCAAAAATATGAATAAAATCATGAATAAATAGTGGGCTTATAGAAATATTTTAAATAAAACTATTTCGAACATATTCGGCCCAGCCGTTTTTGAATAACTATGGAACCCTACACTGAGCATGGCCCGTCATGCTCTTGACCAGTTTATTTACTTTTCGCTTATCGCATGCGATTGTAGAATGGCACCTTTGGCTAAACCTGCTGGAGTAGAAAAAGAGTACATTGTGTATTTAATTTTTTATTTAGGCCGTGTGGTGACTGCAGTAACAATACAGATTTTGTCACCACCCCAACTCCTACTGCGGGAGTTGTAAGAGTCGACTAAGGTATCCAAGTTTTACTGACCATCATTTGATAAAAGATTGATGATAGGCAGCAGCGTCATCATAGTGGACACATTATTGCGATCGCCAATCCGCTTGCCAAGCGTGGCAATTATGTGAATTTACCTCCCAATGCGTTTTTACGTATAGTTAATAGGAGAGTGCTAGGTCCAGCAGTGGACTATTATAGGCTTATGATGATGATGATGATGATGATTTGTCACCACCCCAACCTCTGCCCGCGTCGTAAGAGTCGGCTAAGGGATTAAACTGTCCCTGACCATTCTTTAATAGAAGATTGACGATGGGCAGCAGCGTCATCAACTCGTCACATTGGGCTCATTACTGCGATCGCCAATCCGCTTGCCCAGCGTGGCGTTTATGAGGATTTACCTCCCAATGCGTTTTTACGTATAGTTAATAGGAGAGGCCTACGTCCAACAATGGACTGAGATAGGCTGATGATGCGTATATTTTATTAGGGTTCCGTAGCCAAAATGGCAAAAACGGAACCCTTATAGATTCGTCGTGTCCGTCTGTCCGTCTGTCACAGCCGATTTACTCGGAAACTATAAATGCTACATTAACGAAATTTGCTAAGGATATGTGTTGTAGGAACCGCTACAGAATTATGATACTAAATTGTAAAAAAACCATTGGGGTGGGGGCCCTCCATACATGTAACTGAGGGATAGAAAAAATTTTTTTTGTTGGGTATAAGCGTGTGGGGTATTAAGGTCTTTGAATATGATATGAAGGTTTATAAATCTCATTTTTATTTAAGCAACTCGTTTTCGAGATATCTATTATTTATTTAATCTCTATTATTTAAACAACGCGATATAAAATTAAAAAAATATATATATGTTATGCACATTATAAAGTCTATCAACGATTTTTGGTTTGATTAAATTATCTCCTATAGTTTTTGAGGTAGGTTGATTTAACTATATTTTTTTAATAATAAACTGATAATGGTACGGAACCCTTCGCGCGCGAGTCCGACTCGGTTTTTTTTGTATAGAAATAACATTCGAATACATCCTCAGAAATCACAATAGCTATTCAACGCGCAGTTTTCGTGTTCTCGTATTAATTTTAACTCCATGTTTGTCAATTTCCATTATAAACATTTGCGTTTGTGTGTCTGTTTGCTCTTCAAAATGTTCGTCAACAACTCGAGACAATGGCGAAGTGAATGGGGTTATTCTGTGGTGTGCGATAAAATTTAATTTCAAAATGTCGGCCTCGGCTAAGAGTACGATTTTGTACCGTTTGGCAAAACTTTAGGTTCATGGGCCCCAGCGCACGCAAATCATTTGCTGAGATCGCGAAACGTCTGGTTGATGTAACTAAAGACCGAAGAGCTGGCGACTTCCTCGCGCAACGCATCAGTATTGCGATACAGCGAGGAAATGCCGCCAGCATCCTCGGTACAATGCCACAAGGGCCAATCTTAGACATAGGTTAGGTTAAGTAGATTAGTTAGATTTAATCTATGTACATAAATTGTAGTTTTGAAAATAAATATATAAAAATAATGTCGGTTTTGTCGGTATCTTAAAATTCCTGCTTTTCTGTTTGTCAACGGCCCTACCGCGAACATCGAAACTCGCAAACGGGGATTTGTCTTCGTCTTTCAAATGAAGCCTTCGTTGGTGTGACAGAGACAAACAACCGAAATGAACTGCGGTAGGCGAACAGCCTCCGTAGCCTAGTTGGTAGTGATCCTGATGCCTACGAAGCTGGAGGTTCCGAGTTCGAATCCCAGCGACGGCATTGTTGTGTATTTATTTATTCCAAATATTTGTTCTTTGGTCATGGATGTCTATGTATTTAAGAATACACATATTTGTAAATATTCAATATATTTTTACATAAGCATTTAAGTAAATATCTATATGCATGCCTTATATAATTAAGTCCGCCTTTTGTACTTTATTAACCGTGCAAGAAATATTAAATAGATAAATAAATTACAGCGTGAAATTATTATTTTTAAACTCCTGCTAAATAAGTATTTAGCAAGAGTTTAAAAATAACAAGTAAGTAAGTACTTTAAATATGTAAGAATTTAATAGTTTTTAATTCGTTGTTACGTCTAAGATCAATGTAAAGCAAGAGCGTAATTATATGTAATTACGGCTTAAAACAAGATTCTGCATTTAATGTAACTTTCGCGTTGTTTTTCAGATCATACGTATCAGTAGAAAACAAAAATATGTGAACAAAATTAAAAATACATTCCAGGCTATAATTTTTGCACATCGGTCACTGGAAAGAGACTCGGCTTCATAGGGCGTTGTCCCTCTCGAACTTATGTGACGTTTATGCAATATTAGTTGTCTCTTTCTAAAGACCGATGTGCAAATTTAATCGCCGGGTAGTGTACATTTGTCAACGTGTTTCACGATACGAGTCAAATACGTCAAGTGCTGTCACAGCGCCCTCTATAGCAAATTCAAGGCAACGGAGAGTTGTCGAATTTGCAGACGATTGTGGTAGACACATGTCTTTGAGTGGCTTAAGGTTGAAGTACCTTCGAAACATTAAGTATAGATGTCGCTAGTGATTAGTTTCACAATACCATTGACTAAATTTGCTGTGATGCACGGAAGGTCGTCTGGTGTAATTGGAAGCATGTTGGACCGGCAATCCAGAGGAAGCGGGTTCAAATACCGTGACAACCAGAGTCTTTCGCAGTTGATTTTTTCAATGGTAAGCACATCTGTTACGACATTGTGGGATTAAATGCTGTCAGTCAGCCATATTTGTTTACAGTTTTTTTGTTGTGACTTAAGTATATAAACTTAAATTTGTAACACCACCCTAACGCGACTCCTAACGGCAGGTCATGAAGGCAAGCAGGTACGCGCAGCGCAAGTGCAGTCGCTGCGACAATTCGACTAACTTCACTATCTGAAGTAGTTCCGCCGTCCGCCGCTAGATGGCCCCGTGGTTAGATAGATCGCGCTGTCATTTGTCCGACTGGGAATCATGACCCTCGGCATGCGACCAAGGTTTATTTGAGCAGCAGTATGGACTACATCCTAGCACGCTTTGTGACCCACCCTTGGTTTGAGCACTAAATTGTCTAGAGCCTAGTACTCCCTCACTAGGCATAGGTTAGGTTACCTAGATCTAGTGAGTTCGCCTAAAATGTAACCTGTGTACAAGAAACGGGCTATACTGCTACTCCACGCCTCTTCTTGTTCACCCTCGCGCCTTCCCGTTTTACAAGTTGCATTTTTGTCTTTAGGCTAATGAAACCTGTGAATTTGTCGCTCGAGTACAGAATAGAAGTCCCGCCAAGAAAAGTTGGCTAACAAATAAGATCAACAACCTTAACATCTGAAAGAGGTAATGTACTTATTGTGTTAAATTTTGTTGAGCGTCGCATTGAGTTTGCCAGTAAATTGATTTGAGACGACATGACAATTATCATTTCCATTTAAACACGATGTTTAGATAAATTACATATTATTTACGTCAGTCTCCGTAGCCTAGGTACCTTACCTAGTGACCCTGCCTACGAAGCTGGAGGTTCCGGATTGGAATCCTGGCGAGGGCATTTATTTGTGTATTTATTTATAACAACATTTTGTTCCTTGGTCATATCATCGGACAACTTTTTAGTTCTCGGCTACCCAACGCTTCATACTTCCAGTGTGAAAAGACCGGTAAAGTAGCTGGCAATTCGGCCTTACTACCCTATCTAGAGTCGTATACTGTCATAATTTGACTAAAGTAAACCAAATTTTTCGTAATTAACTATCTAAAAAAAGAAGCCCATAGACGAACTAGCCTTTAATATGTATTGATTT
This sequence comes from Thaumatotibia leucotreta, assembly GCA_025490895.1. Lineage (NCBI taxonomy): Eukaryota > Metazoa > Arthropoda > Insecta > Lepidoptera > Tortricidae > Thaumatotibia > Thaumatotibia leucotreta. Next base: position 14,001 of record JALPQI010014582.1, read on the forward strand.
TAACTTTCACGATTATCACTCATATTTTAAAGACAAACGTGTTTTAATCGCATAAACTTATGTTCGAATTATCCAGACGTTACACCCGTAGTCGCAGGTAAAGTCAACACAGAGTCTGCCTCTGACCACGGACTTAACACTTTCATTGCCAAAGAGTGCTACGCGCTACGCTCGTAGACGACCCCGTGATTTTTCCGCTTTGTAACGAAAATGGAGCTCCCATTGAGAACTCCCCTCGGGAGTTCTCGGCACTCAATGTGGTAACGTTACAAGTAGTTTGTTATTATTTTTCTATTTGGATTATACAATACAATACAAATACTCTTTATTGCACACCTCAATAAATGAAAACAATTACAGAGAAAGTAGCGACTTAACTAGAGGTAGACAACAGGCGGTCTTAGGCGATTATAATTATGTTTTAATTTCAACGATTTATGTATTTTATTTTTAATGAATTTAGCATTTCATACAGACAACCCAAATGCAGCAGGTAGTATTTTGGATTACTTCGTTATTCATGAGTATACCTCGATATTTTTCGAGCAAGAACGAGCAATTGACAAAATTAAACTTCTACATAACTGCTATCGATGAGTTCATCCTGTTCTCATAAAAATGTTAACTCCGCAAAAACAGGTAACCAAGAAATACAGGACCCATTTAGCTTTGTTTTAAATATCTTATATTTCATATTAATCATTTCCTATGGCTTTAGAGTATATTTTATTAATCTTTGCAATTTAGATGGGTACTAAATACAAGATATGAAAAAAATTATGTATGATTTCCATTCTTGTAATTTATCTCTAAGCTACGGCAATTTTTTTATTCATTAAATTTATTTATCGACTACAATAAGACTTATCGATAACAGTTATGTCGATGTCTAATTTTGTCAATCTCTCGTTCCTCTTAGAAAAATATCGCGGTATATTCAACGCTGTTAAAATCAGAATTCGTTTATTGGGTAGTTCTATGCGATTATTCTGTCGCACCAATGAAATCATTACCATTCCCAAATTATTGACGAACTGTGTATAAGTAGTGGAGTCATTTTTGATTATCTTGTAGCAGACGCATGTTTGTCTGGTAGTCTGGCATAATGGTCTCGTTCGCTTTTGTAAATCGGAAAATAAAGTGGTCATGGTAATGAACAATAAACACGCGTAAAAAAATCGCATAGAAATACCCTATTAGCTAGTTCTAGTATAACAATACCTACATAAACATAACACAAAATGCGTTCCTCTTCATATTGATTTCCACCCAATTATTAACGTAACCCCCAACTTGACATAATTTCCGACAATGTATTTTATTACTATACAGATAACAACCGGAAAACCTCTTGATTGTACGCTTTATTCCCCTCCAAAATTTAATTAAGATACAAGGTTTGTTTTTAATTAGAACTTCATAAGGTTGAAAATTGAACGGCGGAATTAATATTCTCGCTGCGACAAAAGGGGTGATCTCGAGAGCCGTGTTTGAATTTGAACTTTAGTGTTTGATTTTAGTTTGTATTATGAAGTCTTGTTTTAAGGAATTTTGATGGGGATTGGCACTTAGTTTAAAATAGATTTGCTGTAACACAAAGTTATACGTAAAGGGTAGGTACAATTTTTTTAAGGAGGTTGTATAAATTACAATAATTTTGGCAAGATCAATCATTGGCAAAACCTTGAAGAGGTTTGTGTGCCGATGGGGAGTTCGATGGATATTTGTCCACACATTATATTAACTAACATGCGACTCAAACATATTTAACAAATTATTTTTTATTTTTATATTTATTTAACTATTTAGCGAAACGACTTGTACATGTCGATACCTTTGGGTTCAATTGTCGTAAAGGACAAAATGCAGGTTTTCAGGAGAAGCAAAAAACTAAATTTTTTTTAGAAAACTGTCAATAACTTTTTTATTTTTTGACCTATATTTGTGACGTGTATATGAAAACAATGTAGATTGTTGGTATCTTTGACCTGGTGTAGCAATCGTAGTGATAAGCTAAACGGCTTAGAAGTTAGAAGTTGTAAAGGACACGTCAAAATGCTATGTATGTCCTTTACACCCACGATTTTTTTGAGCAATTAGAGTTGATAGGGTCGTAAATGACGGTCTTAGATAATTTTCTTACAATTTTGGGGCGTAAATGTAGGCAAAATGGCACAAATAGCGACTGTTT
>JALPQI010014583.1:0-28718 GCA_025490895.1 Thaumatotibia leucotreta
TTCCGACGTTTCGAACACTTTACAGGGTTCGTGGTCTGCGGATGACTGAACGAACCCTGTAAAGTGTTCGAAACGTCGGAATGAAGTTAAAATTAGTTAATATACGCGAGTTTATCCGTTTTCATAGTTTTATTTCATGTGTAATCCTCGCGGTAACCGAAGAAAATATTATACACGTATTGTGTTTTTTGGAATAATAAGCTACCCATCTCTTGGCTTACAACGCGTGATCAGACAGTCAGATTAGTTGCAGTGTTACAGTACAGCGATGTCATTACACATACACAACGGTGGGCGGAAAAGCAGTCTTCTTTTTCTAACCGGGCTCTCATATTTTATAGCCTTCGAGGATTCAAAATGTCTGTAGGTGGAGGACTCTATGAAAGGACGCTTATAAAGACTTTTTCACAACACTTATCGTAAACACGATGTTTGTCCTTCAATTTCAGAGCGCAAAACTGTATTTTAATCTCTAGAGGATAAAGTTTTTTTTTTAGTCTTCTGGTCTGGATAGACTATAGTTATTTTCACCACACTGCTCGTAAACACGCTGTTTGTTCTTCAATTTCAGAGCGCAAAACTGTGTTTTAATCTCTAGAGGTTAAAGTATTTTTTTTTTAATCTTCTGGATAGACTGATAAAGCTGATTTGTTTATTTTTTTGGAAGTTGAGGACTTGCAAATTTATAAATACTTTCTAATTTGTTATGTTTGAGTTTTATTTCGCGTGTTTGTGGTGAAAAATGTTGTGTTTCACTCGGCAGCAAAGCTTGTTCAACTCTCGTGCCTTAACCCTAAACTTGGCAGAATTTTAAAAAATCGTCGCCGCTCCGCTGTGTAGAGCAAAAACTTCCCTGTGTTAAAAAAAAATACAAAAAGTGGGTCAAAGACCATGTATCTTTAAAGATACATTGCCAAGTTAAGGGTTAAAACCCTCGCATCGCTCAAGATTCCATTTTATGAACCACGAGCGCAGCGAGTCACTTTGCTCCCTAGTAAAACAAATAACTATAACCCTCTGGTAGCCAAGCGCTGAAATTGAAACCACATGATCATATCTAATCAAGCGAATTTGACTAAATACCTACATAGTTTCAGGTTAGTATTTACGTCTATAATTAGCGAGGCAAAATATTCAGTTTTAGGTCACATATTTTTGAGAAGAGGTCTCGGCCTTATAAGCACCTGCCGGCTTCATATCATATCCCTAATATTCCTATGTTACTTTTAGTAGGTATGTATACATACAGGGAGTCCCATGACTAATGAATGGGACATGAAAGGAAAGTTCTTTAAATATTCTAGTGAGGATATTTTACTGAAAGAAGACTTGATGTTATTTTTAAAAGCAAATAAATTTTCAAAAAATTACTTGCTTCACCGGGAAATCGAACCAACTACAATTTTTTTTTCCAATTTTGAACCAAACATTTTTGGTTACATATTCTTTTAGTTTTAGTCTTAAGAAAATTGTTATTTTTTATGCATTTTTACGAATGACATCATAAAAGGATGAAAAAAATGTTGGTATTAAAGTGCGTTCGATGCCTAGAATAAGCTAAATTTTTTGGAAAATTTTTGAAAGCTTTATTATTTAATTTTTTAAATAAAATAAGGTCTTCTTTCAGCGGAATATCCTATCTACGACATTTAAGGTACCTTCCCTTCATGTCCCATAATCTTGGGTCTCCCGGTATGTACTTAAAAATTTACATATTTTTAGGGTTCCGTAGCCAAAATGGCAAAAACAGAACCCTTATAGATTCGTCATGTCCGTCTGTCCATCTGTCCGTCTGTCACAGCCGATTTACTCGGAAACTATAAATGCTACAGTAACGAAATTTGGTAAGATATGTGTTGTATGAACCGCTACAGGATTATGATACTAAATTGTAAAAAAACCATTGGAGTGGGGGCCCTCCATACATGTAACTGAGGGATAGAAAAAAAAATTAGTTGTAGGTATATAAGCGTGTGGGGTATTAATAGAAAGGTCTTTGAAAATTATATGAAGGTTCATAAATCTCATTTTTATGCAAATCGTTTTCGAGATATCAGTTCTCAAAGTCTGAATAATGTGTCCCCCCCTCTATTTTTTAAACTACGCGATATAAAATTCAAAAAAAAAAAATGTTATGTGCATTAATAAACTCTATCAACGACTTTTAGTTTGATTAAATTATCTCCTATAGTTTTAGAGATAGGTTGATTTAACTGTATTTTTTTAATAATACATTGATAATGGTACGGAACCCTTCGCGCGCGACTCCGACTCGCACTTGGCCGGTTTTTTTAAACGTATGATGGTACCTACACGTTTTTTTAACTTTTGAAGTGATTGCTTTCGAAGAAATTAAATTTAAAAAAATATTTAAAAAACCCCTATTTATTTCAATCCCTATCTCAAAATAGATCACACGTTAGGGTTGAATTGAAAAAAAACACACTCCTTCCCCTCTTTAAGTGTAGGGAGAGGGGGTTTATCCTAATAAAACATTTATCCTATCATTTTGGCGTGATTTTTGCGTTTGATAGTAATATTTGTTTACCGTCAATTACCACGCACTCCACGCATGTAGGTACATACCTATACTGATTGGTACCAAATTTCAAGTTTCTAGGGCTAACGGTCACTGCGTTTATCCGCACCGAACTTGGCAAATCTATAATACCTACTTGTTTACGTATAAATATTTTTGTAGGTAAGTATCTACGTATTAATACGATATTATTAGGTATTTCCCTATGTAGGTAAGTACAGGGTTGCCTAACCCTCCCACTCGCAGCATACAAAGTTTGTTGTATTTATACATGGGGAAGTCAACTCTGTCGACTGTGCCTGAGTATTCGGTACAGGAGTAATGAAGGCTTTTATTCTAAGCATTAACTTACAGGAAGCGCCATCACTTGTACAATCATCTTCTATAGTTAAGACTATATTTTGAAATAAATCCCATAGTCGATTTCCTTGCCATAGGGCTTATACGAACCAGTCAGTTCGCAGTACTTACGCAAGGTCGGTGATAGCGGTTCCGCGTTGAATACCAATATGAGTAACACTGACGCATAGATGTTACGGATTCAATCAAGCTTACCTATACGAGTAGTCACCTACATCTATTATACGAGTATGTACAGCGTGTGTATTTGATAGGGGCGAATATTTTAATGGCGTTTACTATCGAACCTAGGGAACCTGTTTACATTAGGAAATGAAGGTATTTTTTTCATACAAAATAATTTATCAATCACGCAATGTATTGTATCCACTGTAAGTATGTAAACGTCATACGAATGTCATGTCAGATGGATACATTGCTGCTGGGTGGCACTTTAGAAAAATCATTACACCTAATTAACAACATAATTAAATGATTATCTTATACGATTGGTAGGATCAGATATTATAGCTGGATTCATTATTCGCCCGTATCAAATACACACGCTGTATATATATATGTACAGTCAAGGAAATTGTCTTAATGTAGGTACCATGTTGTACCGTGTCTCAGTCACAATCAATATGTAAGCCATTAGGGATTTCCAACCAGACCTACTCGAAGACCAGTGGTGAGGCGAAAAAAAATGAAACTGGGCTCCGAGTGGAGCTAATAGACATCAGTAGCCGTACCATGAGATGCCGCAGCGTTATTAACGCTTTACTTTCTATCCGGCTCGCTCGCGCCAACATGCAAGGGCGAGCGGGATGGATAGAAAGTTCATGGTAGGTTCAACAACCTCGAATTCAGCGGCCCTACCGCGAACTACGAATTCCGTAAATTCCGGTCATTGAAATGACAAAATCCTTTTGGATTGCAGTTTGATTTATCGAACAATGCTTAATAATTGTCGTTATTAAACTGACCACGAATTAACTTTTTTTAACAGCCCCACTGATTGGGTGCACTTTTTACTGAAAATGCCTATAGCCTATCTAGTTAATGTATGCCATGTTAGTCCATACTTTTTGCTTAATTGGTGATGATTTAGGTACATTGTACCTACGTAGCTGCGTAGGTACCTATTGTGGAACAGATCATTGCAGCATTGGTGCAAATAGAATATAATCACTAATGATCTATCAAGTAGTTTAATTTATGTTTTTATTATGATTATAAAATTTATAAATATAATAATAGGTAGATATTATACGGGGTGTTTTCAAATTAGTCATGGATACCTTAGGGTATGCATGTGTTCATGATAAGGAATCATTTTACTTATGGGACTCATATCGAAAAATCTAAAAAATAAAATCACTTTCTATGAAATTTTGATCACCCAATGAAACCACTTTGTATGAAAAGGCGGTTTTTTTTTCAAGATTTCGATATGAGTCCCATAAGGAAAGTTGTCCGTTAAAACATACACAGTCACCAAAGCATACGCAACCATACGCAGTCAACAAAGACAGTCGTCCGTTGAACACGTGCATAGGTACCTTAAGGTATCCGTGACTAATTTGAAAACACGTTATATACCAAATGAAAATACGAAAATCAAAAGCGCCAAGCCTTGCCTAAAGGATATAATCGTGAAATTGGTGTCCACTGATACCCAGTAGCAGAGCAGTTTAAGCATCAGATTGAGGATGCGGGTTCGTATCCGACCTCGATGTCGGTATTTTTTCTTTGGTATATAGCAACATTAGCTACTTATCATTTCATGGGCATTTTCCTTCATTTTCAGGAGAAAAATAAAAGGCGCAAATAATAAAAGAAAATTTATTCCCTAACGGAGAACAGATGGCATCTTTGCACTTACACTAACTTATTTAGCGAGAACTTATTTCAAGTAGTCATAAATTTTTGTACAACATATTTTTATAGGCTTCAATCTCGCACACAATGTTAAAAATCGACTATCAAAAATCTTTTTTGATGATTTTAATAAACAACCACACTAAGCCAGATTTACAATGGGCATAATAATGTTTTACAATACAATATAATACACTAACTCACTTATTCATAAACGTCTCCTAACTTAGCTTTCCTTGTCTTATAGATATATGTATTAATAAGACCGAAATTGACAAACAATACTAATCGACTTGCTAAGTTAGTAGATATTTATGACTAAGGGGTAAATGTCTTCGGACAGTTTCTTTTAATAGCCCATTTCGTCATAAGACATAAAAAGCTTATTTGGCTAAAATGTTTTGAATAACTGTAACGTTATATGCTAATATAAACATTCAAAATCTTGCTCACGATTCAAACATCAACACATTCTCTGCCACACCCGCCGTCTTTGTATGAAGACTGACACGCATGTGCATCAGTGGCAGTGAATGCGCTAAGCCTTGGACTTGGCAGTTTGATAATGCTGTGTAGCCTAACAAACCTATATAAGGGGTGTACCTACCGATAAAAAACTGTACATTTCATAATAATAAAATCGGATCGATATTGTTAGGTAGCTATCGTTTCAAGCTTTGGAAATTAACCAGGAGGTCTTAACTTAGCTAACTGTAGTAAATTTTGTCTCACTACTCCATTGCATTTCCTGTAGGTACTCACAGTACAGCTTCTACGAAACATTTTATTTATTTTTTGCATGATTAAAAACCCATAGAAAATTCATATAGTATGTGACATAATTCCTTTCACAGAGTATTACTGCGCCCAAGGCAGGGATATATTAAAAAAACGTGGAGATTCACCAGAAATATTGGTCACTTCTGCAGAACATGAAATCGTGCAGTGGGGAATAAAAAAAGCTTGGAAAAATAGATTTGGAAGGGGTTCGGGGGAACTTGTATTGTGAATACTGAAATTGCAATAGCAACAAAAAAGGACTACAGATAGCTAATTTACCTAAGACCTCCTAGTTCATTACAAAAGCCAGAAATATAATAGCTTTTTAACTATATTGACCCGATTTTTTCATTTGAATTTGCCAGATTCTTACGGGTTCGCTGCCAATAGATTTTCTATGTGTTTTGTCTGCCCGTGGAAATTTCTGGCTTTTTCTTTCGCGCAGTTTTTAACTAACAAGGTTTGCCTGACTATTATTAAAATGTAATGTGCGCGTCACACGCCGCTCGCGACTCGCCGGCAAAACGCACTTGCGTGACAGAGTTTTAAGAAGTTACTCCGTTCTTTATGAGAGCTCTTTCACATTGACCAATCCAATTCGGGTGATTAATATAAATATTGAGGAAAAATCTTTAATAAAGTCGAGCTTGTATACTTGTTAGAACGTGACGACAAAGACGATAAACACGAACCATCATAAGCCTCCTGCTTCCGATATCGTAAACCACGCAGTTAAGCAAAATTCTAAATGTTTAAGTCAAAGTGCGAACTTGTGGGCTGCTGCTTGTCAGTCAGACTGGCACGAACGTCGACGCTATCTAACCAGAGGACGGACTGGTCAATGTGTAAACGCTCTTATATTGTAGTTAGCAACTTGGTATGATACAAATTATATTTATAAGTGAAGATAGACATTCTCTAACACATCTAAAATTTTTGATTGTGTCATAGCGTAAGCTGTTAAATACAATTTTCATAAGGCAATTTTTTGGACATTATCAAAGGCGTGTGACTATATAATTATCATGACCACAGTTCGGAGTAATCATCGCTAAAATGCAGTGGTAAGGAATTGTCTATATTACTTTCAAACACACGGCACAACATGTTTAGGCTTGCGGACAATTCAACTTGCAAAACAGACTAAGAAATTGTACCTATACTGAATCGATACTATTGCTTCCATGTTGTACTTGCTGTACAACAAAGTTGCATCTTTTTTGGTGTGATCCGTCCGAACTATGATCGTCACCCAAGTCCAAAGTTGCAACCAAAAACAATCTTAATAACAAAACAACGAAACGACCATTACACATACAAGTACAATAACCACACCACTATTCATAACGTTATGTACAAAATTTTATAACTCTAATAAAAAAAGATACCTACAAATTAAAAACATAATAATCCGTGTAAAATGTCAATATTACAGATTAAAATTTCCATTGTATACCTTAAAAGCTAACATATGAAAGAGCAATTATATCTTGACAATATATTGAACATGCTGAAATGCAGTAAATATTATTTTTAACATACGTTACGTATAATCAAGTAAGGCCATACACTCGCTGACTACATAGGCACTATAATTGTGTTAATCAACCAAAAAACTGCACTATTTACTTATTCAGTAAAAACACTGTCTTGTCTAAGGCACTGTCAAAGAAATATAGAGGTTCATATAAAAGAAAAAAAAACTTATAATGATGCAGATCTAGCAATTTTTTTTGTGTATAACCCCAAGTGAGTGCAAATGCATACTGCAAATCAAAATTATAAATCATGGTGACGTGGATCCACACACCGCGTTTAGGGATATTTCATAAAACTGTCATTTTAATTAAGTTGTCAAAGATCGTTCGTAACAAACTTACGCCTAATCCGTCCGTTTGCATTACTTGAATCAACTCAAACATCCGCTTTTGAATTTTAATGGTAAACGTTTGGAGACTGAGCGCAGATTAAAAATAAATTGAAACAGTAGAGTAGAGAGGGGCTAGTTAAGCACATTTGAGTATCGCTCTGTAATACGAGGGCTGCTCCGAAAGTTTTTAGTTGCTCCGGTTCTATTCATGCGATTTAAATTAAATTGATATCATTGTGAGGGACATTTCAATACTTATTATGGTTAATAAATTTATGCACGTAATGGGAATAGTTTTTTTATTATATTTTTTTTACAAAAAGCTGTTTTGTATGAAATTTAACATTATATGAAAAAATTGGCCATTTTTGACACATTGAAGCATATTTTGTATAAAAATCTTTGAAAGCCGTACTTAAATATACCCGGGATAAATAATTTAGTTCATTTTGCGTTTTTTAAATTATAATTGAAGAACAATGATTATTGATTGAATGATTATTTTTACAATATTCGAAATTCCAATTTTAGAGTTTACGATTTTTTTCGATGCCTACTCATTTATGATTAAAGTAAAGGATATCACGTAATTTGTACTTAAAAATAACGGAAATATCTTCAATTACTAGTACCTATAAAATAAAATAGTTTTATAAACGAATGATGTTCATAGCATCTCAATAAAAAACTGTCTTAAAAACCGGTATCATGGTCATTGGAGTAAGGCTCGACACGTCTAAGTAAAACAAAATAATAAAAATATCTAAAATATTTACTAAAACAAATTTACACCGCCTAAAGCGTCATTGAAATATCCCTCAAAATGGTGTAAGTTTTAGTGAAATCGCATGAATAGAAACGGAGCAACTAAAAACTTTCGGAACAGCCCTCGTACTTAAGTAGGTAGCTAGGTAGGTACTAGGCTTTAGGGAAAATCATTTCCAGGCACATTTTATTTTCCATTATTAAATTTATGAACTAAACAGAAAAATATTGATTCTAAAGTAATAAAGTCAGATATGCTCAGCTAGCCCCTCTCTACCTACCAAATATTCGTACTGGATTTTGTGGGCTACGTTAAAACTCAGCCAAGAAGCCTATAATAGGATACATGTTACGCCGGATAGATTTTGACTCAAAGTAATGAATGACGACCGAACGGAACGGACGGCATAAGGCAAAGAACAGTTATTCCAATCCCTGCTGCTAGCCACTGCATTATATATTTACGAGTATTGTTAACATATTCTGCTCTTAGATGATAATGTATCATGTTTATGCGCAACTTCTGCATCATTTTTAATACGAAAGTTGTGATTATTGAAAACCATCAATCCTTGTGATAATCTTCCCTGCAAAGGAGTAAGTCACTTACAAGAGCATTTTTATATCAATAGAGAAATGTACGAAATGATTTCGAAGTAGATTGACAAATTCTTTCGGAGTTCATTTGGTGCACATAGATTATAATGCTGTACTTTAAAATTTTCACAAGAGCTCAGTTTCCTACTTCGTTGGTTAAAAATAAAGTGTATAATAAGTGTTTATAATACAAATCCTATGGTTCAGGACGGGAATCCGTGTTTCAAGGCACATTCATAACAACGGGCCATTTCTATAGAAAAAGTACGAATACTCTAAGGTTAAATCTTATACAGGCCGCCGCAGTTGCCCATGGTGGCGTGGTGTCAACTAACATAGATGCTGTAATAATTATAATATATTTATAAATTTAAATAAAATATAACCGGGACGATTGGAGACTTAGGGGGGAGGCCTTTGCCCAGCAGTGGGACACTATATAGGCTTTAATAATAATAATAATAACTTTTACAGTTTTAAATTATCTGGACAAGCGTCTGTTCTGGGCATAATTAGTAGTAGAACAAGGTTATTTATAATAGAAAATTACAAACCGGAATCGTTGTCTAGCTAAAAGGAATTAGGTCTGTAGGTAGTATAGACCTACTTATTATCTTCAACACACTGGGTGAACTTTATTTATATTCTTATTGTTATAATTTAATATTTATTTATTTTGATCAATTCAACGTTACATTTGTAATTGGGTATTTATCTAATTTTTAATGGTAATTCGTATGTAGGTATGCTACTTTTATTTTAATGTCGATGGAGCTCTTGTTCCTTTCCTTGTTGTTGGTGAAGTTTAAAAATATCTTTAATACAATCAATTTCCAATTAACAATATATTTAAAGGCTACACTTTCCGGTCAAAAACGTCATAAACTATTAACACCGCATAATATAAGAAGTGAATAAATCACACACTTCAGCACACACTCATTAAATTGGTTTTACAACACCTCTAAAAAATAAACCTATCATCGTATCAATATTCGATACAATTGCACTATCAAGGCGTTGGGACGTCTTCAGGAACTATAGCTCTTAATATAATTTGAGATCAATTTTATCTTTATTTTTGACATCGACGTCCCGATTTGGTGTCAAACTGAATCGTAGTACATTCGGTTCCATCCAAAATTTATTATATTATATATATATGTATATATGGATTTAAAAGCAGCATCATGTTATAATCAGGTTACTGAAAGCTCGTGATTATCATTTTCAGAAATAGAAGAAGCTTTATGAATATTAAATAGATTATTTATTTTATTATACATTAGACCTCAATTAAATTCTACAAACTTGTTTCGTATTCGTACTAGTTTCCCAGTAAATTGTAGACATTATATCACTAACTAACAGTAAATAGGTTTCATGGTCGAGTCTATAAATTATAAAATTCTTCTGATCTTAGTACCGTTACGATATTAATGTACCTAGTTTATCTGAAGTATTTAATAATCTATTGTTTTTAATATAAGGCAATTAAATTACTCATTGGTGTTTATTTAACTATATCGAAATATGAAATTTAATAAGTAATTATGAGGCACATGCGTATGTTAACCGGCACTTCATCGCAAACACATCGTTTTATTAATTTGTATATCAATAATAAACATTAAATTTAGATTTGTTTTTGCTAAGACATAAAGGTGACCGTACCATGCGTTCGTACATATACTTGGCGTAAATGGGGAATAAGTATGGTGCACTCCAAAGTGTAGGTCCCTCGTAATTTATACACGGGGACAAATGCGAACAATTCGTTAGCAAGTTTCCTAAAAAATATGAAATTAAACTAATCCCATTTTGTGAAAAGGGCAGAAACGAATGCGCTTACATGAATAATTTACCCCTTTTTATAGCAAGTTTGAACCTATACAGAGGTAAATAAATGGTTGCATGGAATTTAGAAACAGGTACATGCATAGTATAATCTACAACTCGTCATTCAAAAACATTATTTTATTTTAAAGTCATGACATAATATGCAGTCAAATTTTAATAAATGATTTAAATTATTTGCATTAATTATTACGTGTATTATAAAATGCAAATAACATGTAATTATTTGATCCTGATTGTGCACTTTATGACCTAGCTAAAACAATTCATGATAATTTTTTATGTGGCACTGCCCCAAAACATCAGTAAATTACCATTCTTTCTTTTTTTCCATAGTACTGAAATATTGAAATATGTAATATTACTTATTGGCTTACATTATGTCAAACTAGTATAAAATACAATTTCATTGTTCTGCAATCTAGAATGTCGCTTAGATGATTTGGAATTAAAAATTCTACAACAAACATAGATATTCCAAATATAACTCCATTCTATTAAAGTACAGTACGTAATATACTTTACGTATTAAAGTACATTTAGAGTTGTATTTGAAAAGCCATCAAACAAGCTGATTAAGCTGCAACAAAAGGGTTCGATCAAAAGCATATCTTACATACATATATCAAAATAACTATAACACATCGAACATGTATTTCTTATTTAACTATATTGTTCAGTGCATATGGACCAAACACATGTACATTATACATATATATGTTAAGTATGACTTTTACATTATTTATACAGTGTCTTGCCGAGATTATAGCAGAGTTTACCTTCAGTTTACTGAGCACTTCAATACCTTTTTCATACATACAAATTACAAGCATTATTATTCGTTTGCTATTCAATAAAGGCGCTGCCTTTTTATTTGACCTGTAAAAAGTAATTAAATATAGCTATATTTGGGAGACAGGTACTACCGGTAATAAATATGGGTATCCGACAATAAAAAAATATACATGTATTATAAAACCGGCCAAGAGCATGTCGGGCCATGCTCAGTGTAGGGTTCCGTAGTTATTCTTTTTTAAAGACCTATTCAATTATACTCCACACTATAAATAAAAATTAAAAAATAAATAAATATCTTGGGACATCTTACACAAATCGACCTAGTCGCACGGTAAGCTCAATTAAGGCTTGTGATGTGGGTACCAGCCAGGCGACGATATACACGGTGGAATTTAATCGGTGAACAGGAACCCATTTTTCTAATTCAGTAATCGATGGCGGTCACGTTTATGTAGTACTTAAGTGGAACCAAGTTTTTTTTTAGCATAATTTTTTTTTATGTTGAAATTAAATTTTATTGAAATTAAAGTTTAATACCTCTTTTCAAACTATCAGCCATAGAAACTTAAAACATAAATGAGCAATAACCACTCACATGCTTTAATTTTTGCGATAGACTCTATTCCTATGTAAAATAAGAGCGATGCATGGCTGATAGTTTGAAAAGAGGTATTAAACTTTTCAGACTAAACCATTAGTAGGGTGACAATAAATTTTAATTAAAGTTTAATTTCAACATAAAAATTTGTTATGCTAAAAAAAAAACTTGGTTCCACTTAAGTACTACATAAACGTGACCGCCATCGATTACTGAATTAGAAAAATGGGTTCCTGTTCACCGATTAAATTCCACCGTGTATATAATAAATAGATACATATAGATACTTAAATACATAAACAGTCATGACCAAGGAACAAATATTTGTGATAAATAGATACACAAATAATGACCTCGCAAGGATTTGAACCCGGAACCTCCAGCTTCGTAAGCAGGGTCTCTACCAACTAGGCTAAGGAGGCTGACAAACTATAGGATTAAAAAATATAAAAAAACATCCCCACTTTACGTGTAGGGGAGGAAGCCGAAATAAAAAGGTTTGCTATATTTTATTGTACCACTTTGTTGGTGGCATGACTAATATGTATACCCATACCAAATTGCAAATTTCTAGTACTAACAGTCACTGACTGAGCTATGCAGCGGACAGACAGACCGACGGTCATAGCGAAACTATAGAGTTCCTTGTTTACTATGGAACTCTGAAAAGGATATTGTATATTTTAACAAGACTGTAATCCCAAGATGTGGTTTTCCTTTCATACATAGTTTCATCAGGAAGACGCGCGGATTTCTCAAAAATAACCTGTAATTACACGAGAATACGAACCAAGGCGTCTTCATGAATGACAATACCTATAAACATCATTTATTAATTTAGTAAATACTGTAAAAGTCACTCAATAACCGAAATACTTACATAAATGTAACTTATGTAACGTTGCACTTTCAACTAAGCTACGAACATACGTAAATACTTACAAATATTTCCTAATTACATATGAACCGTATATATATGATAATATCACCGATTTACCTTGACAAAAACTATAAAATTTCATGTAAGAAATTTGGACTTCTTTAAAAAAATACCATTGAAGAGCATTATGTACAGAGATAATATCTATCTTGTCATAAACATTAAAGAGTATACTTATTTCTTAATTTATGTCTTTATTCCATTTTGACAATTCTACATGTACATGACTTGCCCGCTTGTACACTTAATTTGAGCTTAAGTATATATTTGGGTGAATCAACTTTTTCTTGTCAGTTATTGCCATGGTTACGGTCTCCTGAATCACGCGGGTATACAGACATAAAAAAAATAATTCACCCATTAAAAAAAAATGTTGCAGATTTCACAATACAATTGCGCCTATAGCCACGATATTTTCCTACCAACAATATTGTCAGTACGAGCAACAATGAATAGACTTTTGAGACATGAACTTTCGTTAGCTTGTATTGACAGCCTTGTTCAAACGTATTGAGCATATACCTACTTTCATTCAGGGTTTTAATTGAAATACAATAGGCTTTAACGGCACCCATGAGAAAATAACGAAAATAATTTATGATTATAATGAATATTCGGTACGCCATTACTAATGCAAAATTTAGTCGTTTTTATAAAGTAATGAAAAAAGGTATGATCAATACTTTGGGCTTGCATTTCGGTTTCTGTATATCAGTATACACACATACATAATTGTTTTTTATAAACCTTGTTATGATTACTTTTGCCTCTAAATTCAAATTTAGATGGTGACTTTATATATTAAGTATCAAAATTATGAAACTTTACATCATAAGGTGTCGCAATAAAGGGAACAAAATAGCAAATAAAACACAACAATATGTGTTTATATCAGGCGGGTAAACAGTTAGCCACATAATAAGATCTGTGTTGGACATTAACGATAGCTTTCGCACATTCTATCACATACATTTTAATGAAATTTGTACTTCAATTGCTACATGGTAAACTCTCAGTTTAGTCCCAATGTTGTTCTCGAGTGAAATACCGAGCTTACGAAAGCCATTCATCTAATAATCAGCAGCAGGTATAGCAATGGATACCTACATGCAATAATAAATGTGTAAACATTTATGAACAAAAGGTTATAATAGTAAAAGAATGTACAAATGTACAACATTTCAAACTGAAAATGCAGTAATAAGATGGCAATTTGTGTACAACAAATAGTTGCACGAGTAATACGAAACGAAATACATACGGTGGGGTCGAAGCCGGGCGGACAGCTAAGACACGGACGAGATGGCATTGTGCGGTGACCCCATCTGCGTCAGGACTTTGTCCAGCCACTGCAGCGGGCCGTGGAGGTGGATCTCGATCCAGCACGGAGTCGACGTCACGTCCTGTCGGTGGTACTCCGCTCCCCACCCCTTCACGAACGACATGCGGATCGTGCACATCTTTGTGAGCTCGTAAACCGCTTCGAATCCGTGATTGACACTTTGAGACAGCAATTGCGCGAACTCGCGATTATTGAAGATCTTCAGAGAGCAGCCGGGCGGTATCTTACACACGGTAGAGGCATGGAAGCCGTGGTGGTGGTTGCAGTTGCGGCTCTGCACGAAGATGGCGGCGTCGGACAGGCATTCGGCGTACACTTCCCCGCCCACGTAGAAAAGATGCACGCCTTTTCCTATATGGCGTCTCGTGTTTTCTATGGTCGAATTTCTGTTAACGTTGCTCAGTTGTCCCAGACAGAATCTGTCACTATTATTCGATGGATCCGTAAAGCCGTCGACGATGACCGCATGCGAGTTACAATGGAACACCTCGCCGACTCTGCAGTTCAATTCATAGTAGGCTACTGAAGCCCAGTATACAGGTTCCTGGTAAGAGACTGGTGCGACTTCGCCCGGTGGCTCCATGTCTTCCGAGGGCGGCGAGTACGCCGGTGGGGGTGTATCTGGCAGTTCAGAACTAGCTGAAGGCGGGAAGCCCGATCCGGAATACGAGACATTGTGGGGCATTGCAGGTTCCGCAGTTCTTTGGAAAGGCATATGAGAATGGCCAGGTGGGAATTCTGAGTGTCGTGGTACTAAAACAGGGGGGAGTACGGGGCTTTCCACTCGTTTGTAGTGGTAGGGGTTGATGCAGACTTCCTTCTGTTTGGCGCTGAAGGGGTACTGGCAGATCTCGAGGGGTTTGAGCTCATGGTGTGATTGTAGGTCTGGCCAGCGCCACACGCGGCAGTAGATCACGTGCGGCAATCCTTTGCGGTGGGATACCTGAAATATATAAGTATAGATTTCACACCTTACATATTATTACGATTAAGAACTTGACTAGCTTGAACAGCTAGGGTTGGTATGATGATATGATATTAGGATTTTAAAATGGTTGTAAGAACTAGAGTCTAGAACATACCTGCAATCGACCGTCGAGTGACCGCGGTATGGTGACGCACTTAGATGGCGTGCCAGGACAGGACAATGCTCGTTCTAGTTCTTCTATCGCTCCTTTGCGCTTTTTCAGTTTTTTCACAAGGCTGTCTACAGCTTTCTCTGCCCATTTCTCTTCCTCGTCACCCTGAAAGCAATTGTAAGATCTGTACTTAAAACAATTTATTGACCATAAACAATATGCCAAGTTGCCAACTTTTTTGTGGCTCTACAATCAGACAAAATACAGGTACCGATGCACATGTTTTTGTACAAAATGTATAAAAAGGCTTCCCAAATTCTGTTTATCCTGGCCTGCAGCAGTTCTACAAAAATTGCCAGTATACACACATAAGAAGTATGATGATATACTGGCAATTATACAGCGTGTTTTTCTTCATATGCTATAACTTTAACGGAAGCTTATTTAGGTCAAATATAACTAATTTCTCTAAGAAACTAGTGTTTTAACTCTTACTGTTATTGAGTTATTAAAAAAATAAGTTTAATCACTGAACATGTGTATTGCAACCTTTATTACATTCTAATGTTACTTATTTTGACATGTGCCGTCAGTTACCTGAGATTAGCTTTTATTTTATTCTTAAGGTTCTCTCACACTTACCATTTCATTTATTATGTATGAAAACAAAAGAAAAAATTTTTTTTTCGAATTTTCCAAAAGCCTGTATACCAGACAACTTCTATTAATGTCCCAAGTAACCTGTCTTATTTATAGCATATCGAAACGAACACCCTGTATAATTTCCCTGGTTACCGGTCTTTCTATCCATTATAATAATATTGTGTACTTGAAAAAAAAAACATTTTATTCCAAGTACACTTTCAGCAGTACATAATGGCATTTCTTGTATTTGGTTACTGAACAAGTATTCCTATTACCGTTTTTAGGGTTCCGTAGCCAAAACGGCAAAAACGGAACCCTTATAGATTCGTCATGTCCGTCTGTCCGTTTGTCCGTCTGTCACAGCCGATTTACTCGGAAACTATAAATGCTACAGTAACGAAATTTGGTAAGGATATGTATTGTATGAACCGCTACAGGATTATGATACTAAATTGTAAAAAAAACCATTGGGGTGGGGGCCCTTCATACATGTAATTGAGGGATAGAAAAACATTTTTAGTTGTATATAAGCGTGTGGGGTATTAATAGAAAGGTATTTGAAAATGATATGAAGGTTTATAAATCTCATTTTTATATAAGCAAATCGTTTTCGAGATATCATCTCTCAAAGTCTGAAAAATGTGTCCCCCTCGTCTATTTTTTAAACTACGCTACATAAAATAAAATAAAAAAATATGTTATGCACATTAATAAACTCTATCAACGATTTTTGGTTTGATTAAATTATCACCTATATATACCTATATAGTTTTTGAGGTATTTAACTGTATTTTTTTAATAATAAATTGATAATGGTACGGAACCCTTCGCGCGCGAGTCCGACTCGCTCTTGGCCGGCTTTTTTAACTCGGAATATGGTTTGATAACGTGTCATAATAAAGAAAACACCTACGTGAAGGATCCATTCTGAAGTCCTCAATAGATCAAAAGAAAATAATAAAATATTCTTACAAATTACGATAAAAAAAAAATAGAGTAGAGGTTAATCATAAATGGGTAGGTATTTCAAATGTATTTTGAAGGAGGAAATATCTATCGTGAGAAAAACAACATGGGCGCAGTTGTCCGTTACTTAGAAATACACTATGAAAGTATGTTTTGTACTTCATGACTCAAGATTTGAAGAACTACTGGTGACTCATGTCTGTTCAATAACATACCTATAAAAAACAACCAAAAAATTTAATTTTGGAATTTTATGAGCGTAAGGGTTCTACAAATTACTTTGAATACAATTAGGGTGGTTAGGTAGAACATTTATTTTGGGAATAATTACTTAATATGACCATTAAAATGTAGTAATAATGTTAATGAGAGGTTAATGTATGCTTTGAAATGATAATTAAATAACCAATAGTCTTTGTAAAAATAATTACTTTGATAAATACAATAGTATCTCACCTGTCAGCAATTTGCAGTTGATATTATTATTAATCAGTGAATATTATTGTAATAGGGATGCAAATTATGTAAAAGTCTCCTATAAGGAATTGTGGTACGTCCATATGCAGAGCGGGACAGGCCTGTATGTCCAACAGTGAACTGAGATAGGCTGATGTAATATAATCTAGTGTCTCTATTGTGCTATAGAATACAAATAGTAAGTGGATCAAATTTTTAATAGGTTCCCGATGATTTAATATTATGTTTACGAAAAAATTATAGCAATGCTAATGTTTTGTTGAATTCAGTTCAGGAGGAGGAGGAGGAAGAGGAGGAGGAACCCTCCGCTTACGAGGTTAAAAATGTTTCGATAAATTTGGGGTCTGGTATACCGAACCTTGTGTGCCGAAGATTAATAAAAAAATATATATATTTATACCTCTAAATATATATTATACATATACAATAAAATCAGTTTTTATTGGGAAGCTACATAATATCTTCTGATCAAATATCCTTATATGAAGGGTCCATGGAAAGAACATGTCTAGTCAATTCAAATTACAGAAGGAAAAACCACCTTACTATTAACAGAATAAGGTGTGAATTTGCCCTGATTTTTTTAAGCTTTGGACAAGTTTTTTTCCGTGGACCCTACATATTATTATTATCCTGTGATTACTTATGGGCTCTGAAACATGGTTGTTCATTATGGGCCTCATAAGATGCCTCAAGGTCCCTGAATGAGCAATGGAAAGGTGCAATGTGCAGGGTTATTCCACCAGTTATCAATGTAGCTCAAAAATTGCCAAGAAGCATAAAGTGGCAGGAGGCTGGACATATTAGCCAAAGAACTGATGGTTGGTGGGGGTGGGGAAGTTAGTTCTTGGTGACCTGAACCGCTTGAGCTAGCCTGGGAAGATGGACCAATGACCTGGCTAAGATAGCTGAAATCCATTGGTGGGCCTTATGGCATGCTCTGCGGGAGGTCCATGTCCAGCACAGCAATAGATGTCTATTGCCTGAGACTTATAATGAATGAGTTGCTCTGAATCGTGATCATCATTCAACTTTTTTTAGCATATTTTATTGGTTTATATTCTATTATTTAAAGGTGGAACAGACTTTGTTTGTTTCTTTACAATAACTAACATGTTCGAAAAAAGTTCTGTTTTTAGAAACTCTGCATTTTGTTTGATCCCAATGCTGGCTAGCATGTTGTCATGTTAGTAGCAACCAACATCATACACACAATATATATTGGGCAGGCAGATAGCAGGCATGAAACTATTTGTCAAACAATTTTTTTCCAAACATACTTGTTCTTAATGTACTATGTGTTAAATATATATAATTAATAATTATTCATAAGCTGGCTACACTTTATTGCAGTCAACATTTCTAAATATTTGTAAATGGAACCTACCTATAATATCAGCACTTCACTTCAAACTGTTACTCAATAATCGTAATAGACAAGAGTGTTAAAGTTTCCACTGCCTATGTGGTTTTATTGTCACCATAATTTATTAATATATTAATATGTATTGTAATAGCCTCTTATCTGATATATTTCTATTTTGTTATATTTTTGTTGAAAGGGTAAAAGATTTGTTGTTTCCATCAGTTTGCCCTTCAGCACAGGCCTCCCCAGAGAACAATAAAATTATGAGTGTCAAAAATTTGCTAAAGAGGTACTATGTAATTATCTGTATACCTATCTTATTCTATTAAAGCTTATAATACCATTTTACTAAACCTGTACTGTACTATAATGATTAAGGCATTTATCCTATAACAGTATATCAAAATGTTATTTATTCATGAAAATACATAGAGAACACATACAATTCCATGCAATTGAATGATCAGTTACCTTATAAGGTTATAACGAAGTAGTTACACATAGTGATACATGTATAAATATAAATATATTTTCCTTTTGTTAGACTTTAAAACAGGAAGGTACCTTTTAGAGATTTTGCACTTTTATGGTACTATAATTTATAGTAATTTACTTGTTTTTAGCAATAATGCACAAAATACAACACCACATGAATATAAAGCCAATGTTTACTGCATATATGGGGTCTAACCTGTTTCCAGCCTAATAGTTTCTTGACGGCAGGGCTAGTGAAAGAAAACAGGCTATTCAGGCTGGACATCGGCCCGCTGCTGGAGGATTCCCCATCGTCGGTGTCCATGGCGACCGCCCGATGCGATGCTTTGGTGACTCACTACTCCAGGAGTCTAACAAATACACCACGGAAACGTTCAAACGGCCATCAATACTTGGTATTCCCCACAAGTACGATACTAATTACAAAACACCAAGCGTTCCGACACTGATCACAAACCACTATGCTAATACTATATTCCTCTGTTTATATCACTTATACGTTGCTCTTTTAATTTGCGCTGCAACTTCTTAGATTTCAAGCTTCGTCAGCTTCGGTCAAGATAAATTTCGAAAAATGAAAATAAAACGCTTGTCAAGTGCCTCCATTGAATCGAGCTTTTTTTTTAATTTGTGTCACTGAATAGTGAGGTGAATCATGATGGAAGACGCTTACCGATTGAAAAAAATGCTTACGATAAACAAATTAAAAATATTAATGTGTAGGCGTTTGGCCTGTTCAGCAGGTTATTCGATTATTTTTCATTAAATATTTTATTGAAGCTTTTTTATTTCGAATAATATCGTTGTAGGAATCCAACAATCAAGAGAGAAACCGTCATTGAAGATTTTTTTGAGACACTAGCTAGACTAGTGTATAACCACCTTTATTCACACCGTCTCTCTACACGCATTTATAGTTTTTTCGATTTGGCTGTAGAACATTTTTTTACGATAAAAGTACACCGTGTAAAGGAATAAATTATTCGCATCTAGGCGAGAATTTTCTCGAATTATTTTGAATTGTCATTTCTATTCGGTTCGGTGTCCACTGTCTTGTGCTTGTGCTACGTTAAGTTGTATTTGGTTGGTGTTCGACGAACAAAGAGGAATATACAGCTATCAATATTAATTAATTGTAAACTAATACTACATATAAACTACAACAAGCTTAATTGTAGACTCTTTACTGTCGGTTGCAGTTATGGAACAGGTAAGTTAGGTTATAATGATTATCAACTATGGATTCATTATGAATGAAATATGTAAAATTAACTCATTATGAATTGTTTTAGGTTAATCAATTAAAAGAAAAAGGGAACGAGGCTTTGTCTGCCGGCAATTACGATATCGCAATAAAGTGTTATACGGACGCTATTGCTTTAGACCCGAATAACCACGTTCTGTATAGCAACCGGTCGGCTGCTCACGCTAAGGCAGGAAAATATGATGAGGCTCTTGAAGATGCTGAGAGAACAGTATCTCTTAACTCTACTTGGGGAAAAGGATATTCTAGAAAGGGCTCTGCACTAGCTTTCTTAGGTAGATTTGATGAAGCAATTGCAGCCTATGAAACTGGGCTGAAACATGAACCTGGCAATCAACAACTAGTGTCAGGGTTAGAGGAGGTGCGTGGGCAGGCTGGTATGCTTAAGGAGTTTATGCAGAGGCTAGAGAATGATCCAGAATGTAGGGAGTGGTTGAAGGATCCAGAATACATGAAATTAGTAATGGTAAGTAAACTACTACTCATAATAAAGTAAAATTATTTTGTACACCACTTTTTGTACAATGATGTTGTCCATTGTTTCCATAATTTATTCTGGAATAATTGACTTGTGAGATAACCTATAATGATGATTGTTAGCCTGATTTTACAATGATTTCTAAAAGTAGTCATTATTGTAGTGTTGGTTATTAACTAGTAATTTATTCTTAATTGCCTAAAATTGTTACCATTCAAAGTAGTGTTGTTTATAAGGTAATTTTCTAATCATAATAAATAAATTTTAATAAGCCTTTATATTCAAATTCCCCATTTTTAACATTATGAGTGGTTGTTGTTTCTTATATCTACTAGATAGTGTAGAAGTTTATATATTTACTACTTATTTATTTAATTTGGTACCCTCTGTGAGTGTATGCCACCTCCAAGTTTTTCCATTTATGTCTGTCTTACGCTTTGTTTAGCTACTCTTTCTCTGCAGTTTCTCTTATATCATCTAATGATTGTTTATATGGCTTTCCAACTTTCTTATTGTCATTAAGGGCTTGAGTCAGTGCAAGTTATAACTTTGTTTTTTTCTCTTATGGACATACTCTTAAATTTTTGTATGTATTTTTTATGCTGAGCCTACTTGTTAACATGGTTCTTTGAGTGGTTCATATCTTTTACTGTATTTTATCCATAAAAATTTACTACCCTAATGTAATCAAATCATACTCTCTTCATAAATATTTGAAAACTGCTCCTAATTAAATTTAAATTCTGGGACATGTGTGTGTTGTTGGGAACTGTATAGATAAAGTAATGATAGCTCCGAATTTCTTAAATAGTGGTTTTACTAAATGCAACACTCTTTGGCATGTGTTATAGTTACGTGTGAAGTTTTTTCCAGGTTAAGTCATGTGACATTTATAATGTGTCCTAATTGTGCATACTATTCATTCAAAATTATTTTTAAATAATTTGCAATACCTTCTCTTTACAATTTTGTGACATTGTTTATTTCAGTCTATTGCATCAAACCCCTTTGACACACGCAACATAACTAAAAACAAAGATAAGCGTTTTCCAAAAACCCTTGGGCATTACCTTGGTATCAACCTGAAAGGCAGTGACTGGCCCATGGACGTAGACCCACCAGCACCTGAAAAGAAACCAACACCACCACCAGAGAAACAAGAACCGCCTAAACCTAAATATGATGATTTACCTGAAAATAGAAAACTAGCATTACAAGAAAAAGATCTTGGTAATGAATGTTATAAGAAAAAGGACTTTGATAATGCAATTACGCACTACAGAAAAGCTATTGAACATGACTCCTCAGATATTACATTTTACACAAATATGGCAGCAGTGTATTTTGAGAAAAAGGAATATGAAAAATGCATCAAGGAGTGTGAGAAAGCCATAGAGATTGGAAGAGAAAATCGAGCTGATTTTAAGTTAATAGCCAAAGCTTTTACAAGAATTGGTAAGTATCTTTAGTTAGTTAGTTAGTGTTACTGGGCTTTTTCTGCAACTCGACAACCATTGTGCCTTTTTTGCGTGTGGTAAGTATCTTACTTTTTAATAAAAAAAATTGTCAATTAATTCAAACAAGCATTCAAACAAAGTGTGTACAAAGCAATGTGTTTCTACTGTGTAAAATGTTTTGTTCAAACACTGCTATGCTATTCATATTTCATTTTATGCAAGGCACATGAAGAGTATACAGGAGCCATCAGATATATCATAACATCAGGAGCGTTTAAAAATATCCAACACACCTTTATTGCCATAATGATACAGGCATGCTCAGATATTTTTGAGTGCTTACGATATATCTGATGTTGACTGTACCTAATATAAATAATATTACAGTTACAGTACACAATGTACCTACACATCTATGTACAGTACAGTGGGTCAGCCATGTGTGGAGAAAAAACATACCTATTTTATCAGGCACATTTCGGCTGACAAGCAAAACTCACTATAAAAACTGTCATTACTCTTAGCAAACTCTTATGTCATTATTGAATCAGAACTGAGATACGAGCTTTATTTCAAGTAGGTATTTGTTACTTAGTGAGTTTTGCTTGTCAACTGACGATTTGTAAATAGTGCGACATGATTTTGTGATTTAAATTCATTTTCTGTCCAGAAGATGTAACTAAAAGATTTCATAGAAACTTCAGTACATTTTAGCCATTGATGAGACCACCAAATCTTGGATATTGTGTTTACCTGAAAATAGCTTTTCGAAAGGTATGAAGCTTAAAAAGTCGAAGAAAAGATCAATAATTTAAAGCCCTATACATTTCAGGAAAATTGTATGTAGTAGAGTTTACTACATACACAATAAATAATAACTTGAATGTTTTGGCTAAGGTTGATTGTAATTTGCAAATTTTTAGGTAATGCTTACAAGAAAATGGAGCAATGGAAATTAGCAAAAACCTACTATGAGAAGTCCATGTCTGAACACCGCACGCCAGAGATCAAGACCCTGCTGAGTGAGGTGGAGAAAAAAATAGTGGAGGAGGAGCGGAAAGCCTATATTGATCCTGTCAAGGCTGAGCAAGAAAAAGAATTGGGCAATGATTACTTTAAGAAAGGTGAGCACAAGTATAGATTTGACCAACATTAACACTTTTGTTGACAGTGAAAGAGTTGGTGGCGTTAACCATACAAGCACCCCACCTTTTGACATATATTCACCAAAAGTGTTACAAAAATATCACTCAAGCTTCGATTTTATACCACAAAACTAAACACGATTATTCTGCAGGTGACTACAGCAATGCAGTAAAACACTACACAGAGGCCATTAAACGCAACCCGGATGACCCCAAGCTGTACTCCAACCGCGCAGCCTGCTACACCAAGCTGGCAGCCTTCGATCTGGGCCTTCGAGATTGTGATACCTGCTGTAAACTGGACCCTAAGTTCATTAAGGGCTGGATTAGGAAGGGAAAAATCTTGCAAGTGAGTAAAATACTAGAAGTTCCAAGAAATGTACAAATAAAAGTTAGAATGTACAAAAGGCGAACTTAATTTAATGCCTTTTGGCATAA
Organism: Thaumatotibia leucotreta; assembly: GCA_025490895.1. NCBI lineage: Eukaryota > Metazoa > Arthropoda > Insecta > Lepidoptera > Tortricidae > Thaumatotibia > Thaumatotibia leucotreta. Next base: position 24,117 of record JALPQI010014583.1, read on the forward strand.
AGTTCGCCTTTTGTACATTAAGGTTTTCTTTTGTACAATAAAGATTAAATAAATAAATAAATAAGTTCAATCTTCTCCAAACCTCTTATAATCTCTTCATAATAATATTCTGGCCAGATATCGTAATATATCTTGATTCAAATCATTTGGTTTGAAAGATGCTCCAGTTAACAATTAAAGTGAACAATTATTATGTTCACATAAGAGCTGTCCTGCAATTATATTGGCTGCAATTTATTCAGTTTGGACCTGCCTTATCCGAGCTCATTCTGCGCAGACCGGGCTGAAACATTATATGTATTGGATTTCAGGGCATGCAAACGCCGTCTAAGGCGCTCTCCGCATACCAAAAGGCGCTGGAGCTGGACCCCAGCAACGCGGAGGCGCTCGAAGGATACCGAGCTTGCTCGACACAGCTCAATTCCAATCCTGAAGAGGTAGGACCCCTGCTCAATAAGCAGTGCTTATATATTTACACATACAATGACATTTCGCAGGTTTACGTTATTTTTGGTTTTTGCTACCAGAAAATATCAGAAATATCTTAATTTTGATTACTTATTAGAAAGGGGTAATTGTAATAATTATATCCAAGTGAGCCTAAGGTGAACCTAAGGACACAGGTAATACATATTTTATAAATTCCTGCCACTTGCACTTTATCTGCCCGTGTCTGTTTCTTCCCCAATAAAGAAAATAAATAATAAAGGTTAGTTTCGTTACCTGTATGCTAACTAAAACTTTATGGACGAATGAGAGTTAGGTAAGCCCTGTGCTAGCTGACGCGGACTACCCGGAACGGACGCTCGTCGTAACAAAAAATTGTATGAACCGCGCTAACTGGCACGGGCGCGTGCTACGGATTTTAATACGACGAATTTGCTCATGCAGCAGGCGGCCGCGCTAACTAGCGGAGACCCTTAGGGTTTAGTTCCCAGATGAAAGATTGGCAAACAACTTAAATTATGTTGTTGACAGGTGCGTAAACGTGCGATGGCTGACCCCGACGTGCAAGCGATCCTGCGTGACCCCGCGATGCGCTGCATTCTCGAGCAAATGCAGCAGGACCCTCAGGCACTACAGGACCATCTCAAGAACCCAGAGATCGCCGCTAAAATACAGAAGCTTCTTGAATCCGGCCTCATCGCTATACACTAACTAGATCTAGTACCTAGGATTTATTCAATGCGAACGTGTTGGGATGCTGCCTATTATTATTGATGGAAATACTGCCTTTGTTATGATTATTGCTGGATATTCGGCATAATTATATATAATTCGTTTATCCGTCTCTACTGCTTCTAAAAATCGAGTAACATAATTCAGATAGATGTACTGAACAATCCTTTCTAATTGTATTTTACGATAACATTCGAATTATATTACTGTTACAATCATCTTCAGTATCTGTCATAGTGAAGCTACTTGAGACCGCAATTACATTACTCCGCATGTTTTCATGAAACCCGATGGGAATGGATTATTTAGTATATCTATACAATACACATAGATTGCGATTGGAGCCACAAGAGTGATATAAATCCTGAAATTTGTTACCTTGTCTCCATCCCAACATAGAACTACTTATGTGCGTGTTTCCGCCGTTCGTATTCCTACTTAAGAAAACTAAAATGTATTTATAATGTTTATCTACCGGAAGTCAACTTAATAAATTGAATATAGTTTGATGTTTTTATCCGGGTGGTCTGTGATTTTGATTCACAAAGTTTGCTTCTAAATGTTAGAACCATTCCAAAGTACGCTTTTCTAGTAGATATTGACAGATCGGCGCTGGTTTTTTCAATTTTATTTTAGCGTATGGTGTAAAAGAATATGATTGCATATTATTATGTACTGCCTTAATGATTCAAGAATTATAAATAATTACACATTTTTGTAATTTATCCAATAAAGAAGTAGGCAATTAATCTTGTCTTTTATTTTTATTCAAATGTCATAAGAAACTGGGTTAGTACCAATAAGGGCCGCTTTCCTCTAGGGATCGAATGTAGGATGGCAGTAGACGCGCTTTCGCAAAAACAAGTCAGGATCTTGGAATAGGTTGCTAAGCGGACCCACCGCCTGCCCCCCTAAGACTTGGCGAATGTCTGGAAACGCTACGGAAAGTATTCTTACCAAGGCAAGACTCAAATAAAATCGTGGGTTCAAGCCTCAACGCCACTATATAGTACAAAAATTCCGTAAAACAAAAAAAAACCAAAACGATAGTTCTATAGGGTGGACGCTTTTGAGATCGGTTTCCTATAAAGGCACGAATTAATAAACTAGTGGATGTGAAATGCTAGCTTTTTAGTATGAAAACCGGTGTCGTCAAACTCACACAATCCCATTTTACGTAGATACAGGGATACAATTACAAAATGTTTTTAATTGGTAGCAGTTTTCCATACCCATAAGGTAACAACCAGTTATCATTCCCACAATGAAATTCATCTGTATACTGTTTCGATCAGGGGCTAAATTAGAATGTTCAAGTTATGCATCTTGCGTCTTTTTCTTTCTCTCACAAAGTCTTCTAATACAGCTACGTAATACAGCTACTCCAAACAAGGTGGCGCTACTGTATTAAAATGAGCGAGTAATGGGCTAAAAAACCAGTTTATCTAACATCTACGATTACGCAGAAATAATTACGAACCCTAGGTCACGTTACACTGGTGATACGAGATCTCTACTCGCCTGTGAGTAGCCGACAAATAAGAATAGGACTACATGGACTGGACAACCCCAAAACACAAAAAGTCGTAAGTGACTGTATATCCTTATCTTGTTACGACTTTTTGTTATTTTCCATAGGGCAATACGTATACATTATCGATATTTAAATAGTATTGATATTTCATTAGCGTTAAAGGCGGGAAATTTGAAAATTTTGATTGGCTGTTCGATTTTTTAACGGTTTCTATTGACTAGCAAATAATAATAAAGTAAAACTTTGTCAACCGACTTCATAAAGAGGTTCTCAAATCGTCAGTTAGTTTTTTTTGTATGTGTTTGTGTATTACGCGATTACCCGGTCAATTCAATTATGAACCGATTTTGATTTTCCTTTGTTCAAAAGTGTATACTCGCGAGGTGGTCCTATTGGATTTTGGTTCTGATCTAATGATGGGATCCGTGTGGAATTGAGGGAACTCCTCAATTTTGAAACGCACTTGTATGGTGATTTCGGTGTTTTTTTAAGAACCTTGAGTAGTTCCAGGAGAAAGCCACAATTTAGGACAAGTGGACGTGATAGTGGAAAACCAAAGATGGCATAAGAGGAAGTGCTCTATTATTCGCAGTTCTGTCAACCAATTTGAAAATATTCTTCATTTATTTTTAAGAATAAACCTCCACTGCAGTCTCCTTTCATTTTAATCTGATCTAATGATGGAATCCATGACGAACTGAGGGAACTCCTCAAATTTGAATGGCACATTGATGGAGACTTGAGGGTTTTCTTCAGTACCTAACTGGAGCATTTCCTCACGGAAACTGCTATTTTTGACAAGTGGACCTAAGGATGAAGACCAGGAAAGGCTTAAGTGGAACTACTTTGTAACTTGCAGTTCTGTTAACTCTTTTTTATGTAATTGGAGGCAAACGAGCAGACATATCACTTGATCGTAAGCGATTACCGTCTCGTCCGTACTTACAAGCAGCACATACAATCAATATAAATAGTAGAAGCAATTAATATAAATAGTAAATAGCAGTAGTAATCAAATAAAAAATAGGTGACCAGATGGTAAATTTAATAAAACTTTGAATAATTATTCTTGTTTGACATTTCAACAAGTACATAACGATAAAACAATTTAGAACCAGGTCCTGAATTCGATCGATTCATATTGCATTATTTAGTACTGAATTTGTACTATTTTTGCGGAAACCAATTGACTTGTCCAGTAGCTTCGATCCATTTATTTTTAATTTCAGCATCTTTTGGGAATCTGAAAATGTAGAAAATATAATATATAGGTATGTAAAGTATGGAATGCACATTGGTTAGTAATAGTGTATTAAGATCCGATTTATCGCTTAATACTCAGTAAAAATGTATAGTTATAACTACACATTTTTTACTTGATTACATTCCCTACTAATAATTAAATATCGAACGCTGATATAAAATAACATTAACATTATCGATATAAATATCGACTTTGGACAGCCTGTGAGTAGCGAACCTTGTTTGGCATTTAGAGTAGCGAATGTTCTAGAGAAATGTATACAATCTTAACAAAAGATTATGAACTCTATTCACTGAGAAATAAAATTGAATTTGAATAACAAACGTACGTAAATAATAGACGAAGCAACATGTTTTTGTGTTTATTGAATTAAAATACAAAATAATACTTACCGGTGGTAGGAAATACCTCCATGTGAAATATTGTTTTTGTTGCTGTTATTTCTGCAGCTCAGTACTGCACAATACGGTATTGTTTATTTAATAACCGATTTTTTATTAACTAGCACACGCGCGATTCGAACGTTCAATTTCTGACACGGCCCATCACGTACTAATCATAAGTGAGCGTGAAGTATGAACACCGCATCATAGTATCGGCGACACGGGAACGCCTACTTGCCATC
>JALPQI010014584.1:0-31433 GCA_025490895.1 Thaumatotibia leucotreta
CAAACGCACAAGAGTCCACCAACGATTGCACATGCACAGTGTCAACGACGCACATTTGCGAGTCCATACTAATTTGACATTTACAGAATTCGCTTCGGTGTAATGTTTGGTGAAGTAGTTTCCATGAAAAGCCAAATGAATGGAATTATGCATTACATCTGTATAATTATTATGTGACTTACCAGCAGTTATCAGGTTTTAGGGAGCTTATTTTACTAAATAAAATTCCATTAATTATAAAAATAAAAATGCACATAGGTAAAACATTAAGACTTTTATTATTTATTATACACAATTACAACTGTAAATTGAAGAATTACAGTTAAAAGAAAAAAGTAGATCTTAAAAAAATTATGACATTCACTAATTTAAATATTTGATGTCATAATATAGGTACTAAATTAACAATATCGAAATTTACCAACGCCAGAGGTGGGATTTGGAGCCTCGTCCTTAGTTTTGCGGCTGTTGCCTAAACCACTCCACACTCCAGTGGTTTAAGCATTGGCCACGAAAGCTGAGGACGTTGGGTTCAAATTCCACCTCTGGCGTTGGTAAGCTTCGATATTTTTTCTGTGGTATATGGGATCAAATATTTAACTTTATATAGGTACATCGTAGTGTGACTACCTACTTAAAAAATAACTTAAAAAAATAACATTTCGTTGAGATATTATTGCAGTCTGTTTTTTTTGGCGGCATCGGAAATAGAATATGCTGCTACTCTTTCTCACCACTCTCAAACTGTGTTTTGAGTTGCCAAATATAATTTAGGAGTAAAGACAGGCATTTTAAATTTAGAAGTAAGCACTTCTTAATTAGAAAATCCTAATCCGATAGACATCATAGCTGAAACATCTTTATGGTTTACATCCATACTATCATCGCTGAGCGTTCATCAGAATTGACATTAAATTTCTCTTGCACATTTCACACCGAAAATTGAATTTCGAGTGCAATCCCTTTCATTTTTCAGATTTAATTTTCATATAAGAAAAAATACATCCAAATTATGGGCCATGATCATTGATCTTAGCTAATTGATCCAGAAAATATTGTACATTAATTATCCGTCGCCCTGTAATTGGACTATTTACATGACTAGTACCTTTCTCTATAATAAATTCATGCTCTTCCTCTGGCAGCTCCTGGTTCCTATAATAAAAGAGTCAGATAAGTTATATTATTAGTCAGCCTTCTCCGTACCCTACTTAGTAGTGAATGTGCTTACGATGCTGGAAGATCCGGGTTCAAATCCCAGCGAGGGCATTAAATATTTGAGTATTTATTATCAGTATTATCACAACTACAACTGTAAATGGAGGGCAATGGAGAGGGCTATGCTAGGAGTCTCTCTGCGTGATCGGATTAAAAATGAGACCATCCGCAGCAGAACCAAAGTAACCGAAATAGCTCTCCGAATCGCTAAACTGAAGTGGCAGTGGGCGGGGCACATTGCGCGTAGAACCGATGGCCGTTGGGGCGGGAAGGTTCTTGAGTGGCGGCCACGTACCGGAAGGCGTAGCGTGGGTAGGCCCCCCCCAAGGTGGACTGATGACCTGGTGAAGGTCGCAGGAGTCCGCTGGATGCGGGTGGCGCAGGACCGGTCATTGTGGCAATCTTTGGGAGAGGCCTATGTTCAGCAGTAGACTATCATAGGCTGATGATGATGATATGATGATAAATTTCATAAATCCTGAACTATTATACATAGATAGTCTTCTAGAAAGGTTCAAAATGGGGTTAAAATCCAAAAACCAAAAAAAAATCACATACCGACTTTTGTAGCTGTGCCTACGTTATGTACGTATGCTTACAAATATTGCAACGATTAATTGAACCAGATTTTGGTGGGCCGATTGTGGTGAGAGGAGAAGTATGCTTACTTAACTTCGATAACAATACAATAGATGAACCTGACCTGATGAAGAATTGAAAGATCTATAGGCCCAATTGAGCTGAAATTTAGTATGCCTTTGGTGACAAAACTACTGTAAGGTGTAACAGTGCGGGTTTGATGAGGAGCTGGAGGATGATCATAATATACTGTATGATTATTATTACATCTTATTGTACTTCATTCTTAGAAATCGATAACTAGCAGAAAGCTGTGTCCTTACACATTGTCTGAGGCGGTTTCATTTGCCAGAGGAATTCCGTTGCCCTATTTAATGGGATAGACTCGTTGACTGCGTTTCATCAGTAGGATCGCTTGCTCTAAAACAATAAATCGTCCATTATAGTCCGTGGGCTAGTCGGCCTGAAATTAGAAAACGGTATAATTTGGGGGTACCAAGTGTCCTTTTTACAGTAGTTAGACATATTCATAAGGATGTTAAAAAAGTATGATAGACATCTCAAAGTGGTAGCTAATAGGCATACGGGCTATTTCAAGATTTCCGTTGTATGACAGGTATGGTTAAAATTAGGAGGTACAAATTTTCCTTTTCACGGCTGTTAGGTAAGCTTATAAAAACGTCAAAAATGCAAGATTGCCATTTATAAGTGCTACCTAACAAAATTGGTGGCCAATGAAAGATGGTGGATCTCAAGTTTTACAAAATCAAGTATATTTCGAGAACTATTAAATATATCTAATTACTCTCTTGAACAAAATTAAAGGCATATCTGTAAGCTTTATATTTTGCATACACACCATATTGCTAAAACTAACCAATAATTAATTATGACCAAATTTATGAAAATTTCGTGATTTTTATTTTTTTTGTGTCGTGTTTTTACATAGTAGTCATGACGCTAGAAAAATTTAATATTATTTTAAAGATAGTGTATTTAATAAGCTTTAATTTGATGTATATAACTTGTTGGCGGTATTAAAAAAAAGACCCGTAAAAAATATTTAAATGAATTGTAGTCATAATCCACCGTATACTTAGTGATTTAAGAGGCGATGGAAGTGCCACTCGTAAATAATAGTGCTTATTTCAAATAACCAAGATTGAAAAATATAAAAAAAATCGCCTCGTAAATCACTAAGTATACGGTGGATTATGACAACAATTCATTTAAATATTTTTTACGGGTCTTTTTTTTAATACCGCCAACAAGTTATATACATCAAATTAAAGCTTATTAAATACACTATCTTTAAAATAATATTTAATTTTTCTAGCGTCATGACTACTATGTAAAAACACGACACAAAAAAAATAAAAATCACGAAATTTTCATAAATTTGGTCATAATTAATTATTGGTTGGTTTTAGCAATATGATGTGTATGCAAAATATAAAGCTTACAGATATGCCTTTAATTTTGTTCAAGAGAGTAATTAGATATATTTAATAGTTCTCGAAATATACTTGATTTTGTAAAACTTGAGATCCACCATCTTTCATTGGCCACCATTTTTGTTAGGTAGCACTTATAAATGGCAATCTTGCATTTTTGACGTTTTTATAAGCTTACCTAACAGCCGTAAAAAGGAAAATTTGTACCTCCTAATTTTAACCATACCTGTCATACAACGGAAATCTTGAAATAGCCCGTATGCCTATTAGAAAAGAAAAGAAAAGAAAAAACATTTATTTGTGACACAACATAATATACACATTAAATACAAACGAAACACGAATATAAAATATAGAACAAAAGACAAAATTGTGTCACAAAATGGTCTCCAATTCAGCATAAATTGCTGGCCTGTAAACAGTCCAGCGCTGGTCTTCCATTGGAGCCATTTGTGAGGTCACGGTTGGTAACATAAATTAATTGATGGCAACCCTCTTAACCTAATGTATTACCTAATATTTGCGAACGCGTCTTAACGCGTCCGCCAACCACCGACACTAAACTTGACAGCTAACGGTAGAGGGCCTACCGCGCACAGAATACAATACAAATACCAACATAATAAATGAATAATACATACAAACAAAATTTAATGGATGGGCTGCCGGGGTTCACAATATGAAAAAGGAAAAGTTCTTATATAGGAAGATACACAGAAACAATATAATAATGGATGTAGGTAAATTTGGTGTAAAAAGTAATAGGTGAAATGGCAATTGAATGATAATGAGCAATTATAAATATGATACTCATATCTCACAACAAAATACGTGCACATGGAGCATAAACACAAGGTAAATACATAATTTTTACAGTAAATGTTAACTTTTTTTCCATTAAGAGGCAATTGGTTTACAAAATACATACAAACGAGGTTAAAAACTTTCCTATCACTACCACTAGCTATCCTATTATCCTATCCTATTAGCTACCACTTTGAGATGTCTATCATACTTTTTTAACATCTTTATGAATATGTCTAACTACTGTAAAAAGGACACTTGGTACCTCCAAATTATACCGTTTTCTAATTTCAGACCGACTAGCCCACGGACAATTAATTCTATAATTCATTTAAAAAATTTAATAGGACGATTTATAGTGTCCATAATGTAGCCAAGATGACAAAAACGGAAACCATATAGATTCGTCATGGCCGTCTGTCATAGACGATTTACTCTCAAACTGTAAGTAGGTACTACTAGAATAGGAGATCTGGCTTCAGGGGTAATTCCGCCAAAAACCAAGTACATTTGTTTTAGGTAATCTTCCGCGTCTTTTTAACATACTATAAGAGTAGAGAAAAATCCAAGTAGATTTTTTGTTGATCTTGAACAGAAACAGAATCGATTGGCATAAAAAAAAGTTTGTCAAAAATGACCATTTTTTCGCACTTATCTATTGTTTACACACATACAGGGTTGAACTTATTTTTGGGTCAGTGAGGACAGCTACCAGATCCAGAGTAGCTACGCGAAAATGGTCTTATAAGACCTTCCTTCGATTTCAAATTAATGAAAATTGGCGTTTACAGATTTTGTAAAAACATACAGGGTGCGAGAAAAAAAATTGTCACATTTGACAAACTTTTTTTTATACCTATCGATCCAGTTAATGCTCCAAGACCTGAATTACGCAAGCCTTCAAGTTGGACTTCATATGAATCGCACAAAGACTCAGGTGATGACTAACGGCACGAAACATAGGGTCGAGGTAGACGGGCAGACGATACATTATGTCGATGAGTATATGATAGTCTACTTGGGCCAGCTAGTCTCTTTCAGCAAGGAAGTTTAGCGCCGTGTTCAAAATGCCTGGAAGAGCTACTGGTCCATGAAAGAGCTAATGAAGGGCGACCTTCCAATGTCACTGAAGCGCAAACTAGTCGACATGTGTATCCTGCCCGTCCTAACCTACGGTGCCCAAACATGGTCACTCACTGAAAGTCATACGTCCAAATTGAAGGTCTGGCAGCGAGCAATGGAGCGCAGCATTTTAGGTGTAACGAGGATGGATCTGGAACACTACGCCGCGCTCCAAAACACGCATAGCTGACGTGGTGAAAATACTGCCAGGCTAAAGTGGGATTGGGCCGGCCACGTCTACCGCATGCATCCAGAAAGGTGGGTTATTACAGCCACCAAGTGGATGCCGCAAACTAGGCGGGGACGAGGCAGGCCCAGGCGGAGATGGCGGCACGACTTGGACGCCTTCGCCAACAATTGGCCAGACTTGGCACCGTACCGGGAGCTGTGGAGATCTGAGGGAGAGGCATTTGCCCAGCAGTGGGACACGTCTACCGGCTAGAAAAAAAATCGATCCGGTCTATTTTCAGGATCAAAAGCTTGTATAGACCCAAAAAAAAATTTCGGCTAGAAAAGCCGCAAATCGAGATTTAAAATTCCCAATATTCCCATACAAATTGTATGAATGTTAAAAAAAGTTTTTTTCACGCTTAATTTTTTTATGTCAATCGATTTCATTCGTGCCACATGTTACATTTTTTTGCTCCCATACAAGCTTTTGATCCTGAACAGAAACAGGATCGATTGGCATCAAAAAAAGTTTATCAAAAATGACAATTTTCTCGCAACCTGTATGTTTTTACCAAAATCAGTAAACGCCAATTTTCATTAATTTAAAATCGAGGAAGGTCTTATAAGACCATTTTGGCGTAGCTACTCTGGATCTGGTAGCTGCTCACTGACCCAAAAATAATTTCCACCCTGTCTGTACACGGTGTAACGTCAGCATTCCGAAAGATTTTAATGCTGGATTCCTGACCATATTTAGAGTCTTTAATGTTATTTAAAATTTCCTGGATTCGGCTTGGTTTCAGAGATAATCAACCTTTTTTCGAAATAAGTTTTTCGACGTAACTCGTCATTTAACTTCTTTTGGATTACAATGCTACAACAATGTGTTCTAATATTACCACACCTTTTGCCTGACAATCAAAAAATACGAATAGACTTGACGAAATAACCTCTACCTAAAAAAAACAATTGAAATAAATAATTTAAACAAATTGTTGTTATGATAAAAAGTACTGGAAATGTTAAAAAGTATTCAAATCGGCCTAAAAAAAAAAAGAAAAAAAAATGTTTTTTGGTGGAATTGACATTATTAGGTCTCATAATATTTTTTGTTTATTTTGATGTCTAGAATGTATAGTTAAAATCTTTCGCAATGCTCGCGTAACACCGTGTATATTATATACCTATAAAAAAATAATACTTATACCTGCAAATGGAAATAATAGGGGTTTATATACCTACCATTTGCGGGTTGTAACGCACATACCTTATTTTATTTCTTGGTATAGACGACGTCAGTGTTCGTTTATTTCTTTTGTTCCCCATTTGAACAAAGCTGAAAACTTAGGAAAAAAGTGTTAAAAAATCATAAGAAATCAAAAGACTTCATTCAAGAAAGACCAACTAACCGAACGAAATAATAGTAAAGGGTCATTCCAGGTGAAATCAACAAATCGGGTGTGCTGCATGGTTTCTAATTTGAAAGAAAAAAATTGAGGGAAAGGGCAAAACTTGGAAACTAAAGGATAAAAAAGAAAACTGATGGTGGTTAAGCACTTCTGCCACCATGAAGTATATCCTCAATTTTTTCATTCAAATCAGAAACTTTCTCCTGTTCCTCGCTATAGTGGGGGAAAAGTTACACACGGGTGCAAATGTATTTTACTTCTCTTAAGTTAAAACACTTGCTACGCTCAGGTTTCTATTTTAAAACCACTCGCTTCGCTCGTGGTTCAACTATGGAATCCTTTCGCTTGCTCGTGTTTCAATTTCATGCTCGCGGGTAAAATACAACTTTGCACCCTTGTATAACAAATAACTATTTCTTTATAGAAGATTGATGATGAGCAGCAGCAGCACAGCATCGTCACAGTGGACAAATTACTGCAATCGCCAACCCTTTTGCCCAGCTTGGCGATTATGGGCATTTACCTTCTAATGCTGCAATACGCATAGTTAACAGAATCACCTTGTATGTTATTCTATCAATTTATCGGCCGGATTAATATGTACACATTTCAGTTGCAAATTTCTAATTCTAACGGTCACGGACGCGTTTTATCCGAATTGGCGGGAGAAATGTGACGACCGGGCCGAATGGAGGAAAAGAGGGGAGGCCTTTGCCCAGCAGTGGGACACTAAACCAGGCTAATAAAAAAAAAAGGTCACTCAGTTATGCTGCGGATAGACAGACAGATAGACAGACAGACAGACAGACATAGCGAAACTAAAAGGGGTCCTAGTTTACTACGGAACCCTAAAATCTCGTGTCGATTTAAAACACTCTTTTCAGTCGTGTTTTATTTTATCGCCAACCATTATTTTTTTCACATTTGTATCGTAATGTCATCATCATCATCCATCATCATCATCATCATATCAGCCGAAAGACGTCCACTGCTGAACATAGGCCTCTTCCAAAGATTGCCACAATGACCGATCCTGCGTCACCCGCATCCAGCGGACCCTGGGGCAATAAAACCTAGCGGTTAATTCCGAAAACGTTAACTTACAAAAAAAAACTCTCTTTTGTAACCCGATTTTTTTTATAGACCTATTCAACAATACCCCATACTATAAGATTACAGCAAAATAAAAAAACATCCCGACTTTACTTATAGGGGAGGTGCCTGAATAATTTTTAATATATTTTATTCTACCTCTTTTTCGGTGTGACTGATATGGAGGTATACTTACCTGTACCAAATTGCAAATTTCTTATACTAACGGCCTATGAGCTATGCTGCGGACAGACAGACGGAGAGACGGACAGACGGACATGGCGAAACTATAAGGGTTCCTCGTTTACCACGTAACCCTAAAAAGGTTGGAATTAATTTTGGGTTAATGGCCTAAATTGTTGCACATAATATATAGGTATTTTGTCGTGTTTTGCCGAAATTGTTGATCCTAACTTGGTTGTTCCTAAATATCGCTTGTCCTAATGATTTTTGTGTCTAATGTGTATGTATCGAATAATAATTGTGCATAATTGTGATGGTCCTACTATTTAATGTACTAATACTAACTACTTTAAACGAACGACCTTTAAAAAAATATTTTCCTTAAACTTAACCCTCCCTTAAACCTCCCAACCCTGCTGTCCAAAGAATTTTAGTCATCAGACCTAGGAACCGGTCGACGAAGCCCCGCTGCGCGGGACTTCTATTTCTGATCTAAGGGATAAAAGGTACCTAATGAACCTATCCAGGTTAGAGTAGGGGAGGTACAGATTCATTATTTTCTAATACAGGGGGCTTAGCCCCCGAGCCCCCCTTGTGGGACGCTTCGTTCCCCGACGCCCCTTTTTTGGGTTTACAAGAATGAGGATGGGTAAACAATTGATTAAAAATACTTAAGTATTTTATAGACTAAGCCTTTCTCTCCGCCTTTCCTAGAAACCTAACCATTCCAAGTCGGTTTTACCCTGGCTTATCATCATCATCATCATCATCATCATCAGCCTATGATAGTCCACTGCTGGACGTAGGCCTCTCCTATTAACTATGCGTATAGACGCAATAGGAGGTAAATGCCCATAATCGCCACGCTGGGCAAGCGGATTGGCGATCGCAGTAATGTGTCCACCATGATGACGCTGCTGCCCATCATCAATCTTTTATCAAATAATGGTCAGTGACACTTCAATCCCTTAGTCGACTCTTACGACACCCGCAGGAGGAGTTGCGGTGGTGATAAATGTATTCTTACTGCCGTCACCACACAGCCATCTTACTGCCATCACCACACAGCCTGGCTTATTACTTAAACATTATTTTAAACCATTCACCATATTGTTGATATGTTTTTTTCAATGAAATTTCGGACATAACAATTGTAGACGCAAAGAAAATTTACTGTTTGAGCAGTAGGAAACAATGAACATTATGATTATTAAACTTTAGGTAATTCGACGTTCGAGTAATCAATATTAGGATAAATATAGTGTAGGTGTTTTAAATGTGTATGCGCAAAATAAAGTAGGCTAAGCGAGTAGTATGCCATTGAACACTATGCCACAAAGTACCCAAATATAGAGGGTCTGTTTCATAGAAGGCTCAAATAGTTCGGAATATGTACAAAAGATGTCACTAGGAGCACGATTGACTAGTAATAGATTTAGTTTTATTTGAAATCCAGATATTTACTACCTGTTAGTGCACAGTTTTAATTAATTTAGCATCATACATCGAAAATAGTCAAAACCACCCTTTCTAGAAGAGTAAATTAGTAAATAAAAAGATTAACTATTTTTGGAATAAATTGATTTCAGCGCCATCTATTATTGCACGTACATATTTTTATGCGTTTTTCTCGATACGCGTCAAACAGTACACTACTCGAGTCTTGACAGAAATAATCTATAGATGTCGCTAAACAAAATCTTGCATATATTGATTTTAAATGTTTAAGGAGGTCTAAAAAACCGAAAAACCAATAAATACATACAAAAAAAAAGTAAAAAGTCCCTAAATCGCTAATAATAACAAAAAATACATACATTACAAGTCATATGCTAGGATTTGAACCCGTAACATAACAACTGATAACAATAAATAGCTGAGAGCCTACCGCGAAACACGTACGAAGTGTTGCCTCTCTCTCGCACTCGTGAATTCCACTATAAGTGTGACAGGGAAGCAACACTTCTTTCGTTGTTCGCGGTAGGGCCTCTGATTAGGGTATATCCGAATTATATAACAGAATACATTGCGGCGCGGCGTTGCCGTTTAGTTGTCAGCATTCTCTTTGCTTTACCGTAATCTGACGAGCTGGCAACAAACGAAACGAGAGCCATAGAAAATTGAAGGTAATCTGAGCATTGCATTCTGTTTCTATTCTACGCTTCAATACCAAACTCACATAGCGAAATAATAATTAAACTCTTACTAATGGCACTCTATCAATATCATTGGCAATAAATAGCTCTACTCTGTCCAACATCCAACAAACTCTGTAAGAAAAAAAGGGCTAATACTAATTTTCTCTTATTGTGTCTACATTTTTTGAATTTGCCATTTGTGTCCATTCTAAGATCCAAGATGGCGGGAACTTTTTTTGCAATTTTCATCATTGTACTCGTTTCTGACTAATTCGCATACGTGGAATATCATTTTTGGGTCCATTCTAAGATCCAAGATGGCGGGAACTTTTTTTTTGTAATTTTCATCATTATACTCGTTTCCGACTAATTCGCATACGTGGAATACGATTTTCGGGTCCATTCTAAGATTCAAGATGGCGGGAACTTTTATTTTGCAATTTTCATCATTATACTCGT
Organism: Thaumatotibia leucotreta; assembly: GCA_025490895.1. Classification (NCBI taxonomy): domain Eukaryota; kingdom Metazoa; phylum Arthropoda; class Insecta; order Lepidoptera; family Tortricidae; genus Thaumatotibia; species Thaumatotibia leucotreta. The sequence continues at coordinate 10,630 of JALPQI010014584.1, forward strand.
TTCCGACTAATTCGCATACGTGGAATACGATTTCCGGGTCCATTCTAAAATCCAAGATGGGAACGGGAACTTTTATTTTGCAATTTTCATCATTATACTCGTTTCCGACTAATTCGCATACGTGGAATACGATTTCCGGGTCCATTCTAAAATCCAAGATGGCGGGAACTTTTTTTTTGTAATTTTCATCATTATACTCGTTTCCGACTAATTCGCATACGTGGAATACGATTTTCGGGTCCATTCTAAGATTCAAGATGGCGGGAACTTTTATTTTGCAATTTTCATCATTATACTCGTTTCCGACTAATTCGCATACGTGGAATACGATTTCCGGGTCCATTCTAAAATCCAAGATGGCGGGAACTTTTATTTTGCAATTTTCATCATTATACTCGTTTCCGACTAATTCGCATACGTGGAATACGATTTCCGGGTCCATTCTAAAATCCAAGATGGCGGGAACTTTTTTTTGCAATTTTCATCATTATACTCGTTTCCGACTAATTCGCATACGTGGAATACGATTTCCGGGTCCATTCTAAAATCCAAGATGGCGGGAACTTTTTTTTTGTAATTTTCATCATTATACTCGTTTCCGACTAATTCGCATACGTGGAATACGATTTTCGGGTCCATTCTAAGATTCAAGATGGCGGGAACATTTATTTTGCAATTTTCATCATTATACTCGTTTCCGACTAATTCGCATACGTGGAATACGATTTCCGGGTCCATTCTAAAATCCAAGATGGCGGGAACTTTTATTTTGCAATTTTCATCATTATACTCGTTTCCGACTAATTCGCATACGTGGAATACGATTTCCGGGTCCATTCTAAAATCCAAGATGGCGGGAACTTTTTTTTGCAATTTTCATCATTGTACTCGTTTCTGACTAATTCGCATACGTGGAATATCATTTTTGGGTCCATTCTAAGATCCAAGATGGCGGGAACTTTTTTTTTGTAATTTTCATCATTATATTCGTTTCCGACTAATTCGCATACGTGGAATACGATTCCCGGGTCCATTCTAAAATCCAAGATGGCGGGAACTTTTTTTTGCGATTTTCATAATTGTACTCGTTTCTGACTAATTCGCATACGAGTAATACGATTTCCGGGTCCATTCTAAGATCCAAGATGGCGGTAATTTTTTTTGTAATATTTGTCAATGTACTCGATTTCGACTAATTTATAAACGTGGAACCCTAATTTGGGGTTAATTTAATATCCAAGAGTTTTTATATTTAGCATGTTCTTATGAGTAGCGGAAATGCAGTACCCATAATGAAAAAAAAACTGCACAAACGTTCAAAAAAGGTGCCGCCATTTTGTATCTTACAATTGATGTACTTTTGGGCAGTTTTTATCATTAAAGATACTCCATTTCCAATACATATACGTAAATAACCTTAGATCTTAAATTCGCCCTAAATTCGGGTTCCACGTTTGTAAATTAGTCGAAAACAAGTACAATGATAAAAATTACAAAAAAAAGTTCCCGCCATCTTGGATCTCAGAATGGACCCCAAAATCATATGTGAATTAGTCAGAAACGAGTATAATGATGAAAATTGCAAGAAAAATGTTCCCGCCATCTTGGATCTCAGAATGGACCTGGAAATCGTATTGCAAGTATGCGAATTAGTCAGAAACGAGTATAATGATGAAATTTACAAGAAAGTAGCCGCCATCTTGGATCTTAGAATGGACCCGGAAATCGTATTACACGTATGCGAATTAGAAACGAGTACAATGATGAAAATTGCAAAAAAAAGTTCCCGCCATCTTGGATTTTAGAATGGACTCGGGAATCGTATTCCACGTATGCGAATTAGTCGGAAACGAGTATAATGATGAAAATTGCAAAAAAAAAGTTCCCGCCATCTTGGATCTTAGAATGGAACCAAAAAAATTATTCCACGTATGCGAATTAGTCGGAAACGAGTATAATGATGAAAATTGCAAAAAAAAGTTCCCGCCATCTTGGATTTTAGAATGGACCCGGAAATCGTATTCCACGTATGCGAATTAGTCGGAAACGAGTATAATGATGAAAATTGCAAAATAAAAAGTTCCCGCCATCTTGAATCTTAGAATGGACCCGAAAATCGTATTCCACGCATGCGAATTAGTCAGAAACGAGTATAAAGATGAAAATTGCAAAAATAAGTTGCCGCCATCATGGATCTCATAATGGACCCGAAAATTGTATTCAACGTATGCGAATTAGTCAGAAACGAGTATAATGATGAAAATTGCAAAAAAAAGTACCTGCCATCTTAGATCTCAGAATGGACCCGAAAATCGTATTCCACGTATGCGAATTAGTCAGAAAAAAGTATAATGATGAAAATTACAAAAAAAAGTTCCCGCCATCTTGGATCTTAGAATGGACCCGAAAATCGTATTCCACGTACCTATGCGAATTAGTCAGAAACGAGTATAATGATGAAAATTGCAAAAATAAGTTGCTGCCATCTTGGATCTCATAATGGACCCGAAAATTGTATTCAACGTATGCGAATTAGTCAGAAACGAGTATAACCCAACTCTGTCAGGAATAACTAGGTACACTCTTCACGCTTCAAGTTCGTCTGTATACTCATTTTCACCCTGTATAATTATGTATGTATGTAACACCCTGTATGTATGTATGTATCTATCGGATCTATGATCACTTTGTATAACTATAAAACGAAACGAAAGAGCTCGTGATTCTTAGTAGAAAAAAATGTAAAAAAGTCCATATATGGAAAATTTTAAAAAACGACAACAAAATAAAAACCCGCCCGTTTGCACCTTGTAAAACACTGTTTTTACAAAATCAAAGATTATGCGCAACAAAAAAATAAAAAAACAAAGTTTGAAAAAAAAAGAAACAAAATAACATTTTCAGCGCGTATTGTTAGGATTTGAACCTGGTACCACTGCTTCACAGCCGAACGCATGAACCACAATACCAACCTCCCTATATACTGGTACGGCGAAATATGTTATGTGTTGCAAATGATCATGCGTTTCGTTCGTGGCAAGGTAGTGTATACTGTTTCAGAGCCATCTGTACAATGCCCACGAGCAACAAAGATCAACCGTGGCGCCGTCTAGTAGTAACAACATTTCTGGTGGATGCATTTTAATGTATGGTGCTGATATATCTACTTAAACTAAATAATCTCTGACTATGCCAAACATTCTCGGCCAAAAAAATTTAGGACAATCGACGTTATGCGACACGTCAGGCACCCCTTAATTTTATCTTAAAAATATACTCTTCAGACAAAGTTTCGATTTAAAGACATTTTTTTTGTACACTTGTTTGACGGTGAACACTGTCACCGGCGTCGAAAGTGTTAAGGGATAAATATAAAAAAAAAACGCTGAAATCGATTTGTCTTATTTTTTATCAGCAGTTGGAATAACGACGTATCAAGTCGCTATCTTTCAAATCACACTATTTCCATACAAACTTTCAACTACCTTTTAACCACTTTAGGCTTTAAATTTTATAAAATGGTTTCTCATTTTGTATACAAATAATTATATAAGTAACCTTCTGTAAAGATGCCATCTTTCTAGCGCTAGTAATTTACACTAAATTTATTGTCTACCTTAGTCTCCTTAAACAAAATCTACACCCCTACTTAACCCTCTCAATCATGAAATTTCCCTGCACTCTGATATATTATTGCTTTTTTCGTATTTTACTTAGTAAATCTCCTACAATGTTTTAGGTCTCCAATCGTAACTTTGCATCCCCTTGTTATAAAAATACTTTTATAGGAATTATCATAGCTTTAAGTTACTTCAACCCAATAAAAATTGTAATCCCCTTTTAACCTTTAAGAAATGATTAAATTAAATTTCTTGTACTCTTGTAAAATACCTTATTAATACTAAAGTTTCAAGTTCCTAAATTAAAATAAATTTGGATCCCACCTTTGCACTCTTATCTTACCAGAAAAAAACAGCTTATACACGAAGTTTGACATTGTCATTCAAATGAACAATAAATTGAGTCTCTAATTGTTTACATTTATTTTTACCAATGTATAAAATACGCAATAGAATGTCGAATTTACAAGAATATGTTTGTAATTTACCATTTTTGGAGTTACCTACGTCACATAAACGTGTACGAGTATTTGCTCGTGCTATAATCAAAACATAGTACCTACCGAAAAAAAGCAACATTATTATTAGGTACTTTGTTTGTGCAATATGCAATGCATATTCACAAACAAAGTCATTCATTCGTTCATTCATTCATTCAATGCAACACGGAAGTTACCTCTTACCTACATGTATCCTAGGTACCTACTCGTAATGTAGGCACGAGGTTAAATAAAAACATTAAAATGTATGCAAGGTACCTACGTCATTTTTGCGTTACTATTAAGAACAGGAACTCCCTCGGTTCACCAAGGAGCAGTTCATGACAGCCTTCGTTACCCTTCTGCCACTGACGACGACGACTGCGACTGGTCTGGTGACGTGATATGATTAAATCTTGTTATCCACATTGTAATCCACACTCCTTTTTTTATACTTTAGAACAACCTGTATATTAGCAGCTCCTGAGGTAATAAAAAACCGGCCAAGAGCATGTCGGCTCATGCTAGGGTTCCGTACTTTTCGGATATCTCTGAAAATATTGACTTTAGAAAAAAACTTTGTTTGAAAATCTCTTATTTTTTTCAAAGACCTCTTCAACGATGCACACTATAGGATTACAGCAAATAAAAAAATCATTCACACTTCACCAGGTTAGGCATCCGATTTTTTTTTCTATTTTTTATTTTACCACTTTGTCGGCATAATTAATATTATATATATCTGTACCAAATTGCAGATTTCTAGTACTAACGGCCACTGTGCTATGCTGCGGACAGACGGACAGAGCAAAACTATAAGGGTTCCTAGTGTACTACGGAACCCTAAAAAGGCACAATAGTATGAAACCTCTTTTAAAGAGTAGCTTACATAAATACTCTACATTTATCAGTTCCCTTAATTCCTTAAGGGTTAAGGAACCTACCATCTAAACTGGTCTTTGTCCAGAACTTGCTCCATAACATACACAATCAATCAGAAATATCTGCCAAAAGTGAAACACGTGTCGTTAAGGGGTTCCGTTCTGGTCTTTATCAGCAGTTCCACCTACTCACATTAAAATGCATAAATGATAATGCTTGATGTTTAAATGACAATACAGAATCCTAAGGTTCCTAAGGAAACACCCCATCAGAACTGGTATTTGACAATACCATGACATTACACGACCATCTTCATTGCTTAAAATGCATAACCAGTTACACACATCATACAAAACACCAAAGTATTCCGAAGTTCCGTTCTAGCCTTCATCGGCAGTTCCACTTCCCTAAGTAATTACTTATGCGTGTGGATGCATTAGGAGGTAAATGTAAATCGCCACTTCAATCCCTTTTTCGACTCTTGTGACACCCGCGGGAAGAATTGGGGTGGTGACAAATGTATTCTTACTGCCGTCACCACACGGTATTTGTGTACACAAACTATATATCAGTAAATACTTCTTACTTATACTACAAATATAAAAAATGTAAAGATTACTTATACACTCTTTACGTCCTGCTTAATATAGACTCTGAAACAACCAGTAATATGTCAAACGTTTATCTACCAAAAGAAACATCTCAGAAGGTGAGAGAAATTGTCTCAGTTCAGTGGATAAAAATCTAAATGGTACACTATACTATAAACGACTAGTATTAAAACTCTAAATGTCATACGAATAAATTTAGAGCTTATCAGTTTTCATATTTTTATTTCAAAAATAATTTACGTTCAATATTGAATGTACTGAGAAGATGCGGCATATACTTTCTTACCAAGAAATCGTGGCCGCAGAAATTGCAGTGGCGATGAGCACAGATTTCATTCCACAAATCAACCATTAATTAAAGACTCGTATCACTTTGAATATGTATACCTACTAATATAATTATATAACAAACATATTCTATCTTTCTTATTATTATTGTAACTAAATCGACATTCTATCGTTTTGACTTCTAGCCGTCACATTTGTTTTCAAATGACGTATTTTATTGCCAGAGTATAGAAAATAAACTCCATTACACCAAATCGTATCCGTAAACTTTTTTCATTTTTAATCGTTTTTGCGAATGTAACTTATACGTGTTCGGTAGTATTGAGTTTTATTCAGAATCAGTTGTTATAGTTTTCTTGTGTTTCGTCATAAAAATAACAAGAAACTTAAATAAATGATGGGGTTCGAAAGAATTTCTTCGTTCTGATTTTCCCTACTTATTTAAAGATACTTTGAGTACTGGCATCCCTTGGCGTATATGTATATGATTTTATGTCATTTTAAATGTCAAAAAGAGCTGTCAAAAGGAGCGATTTGGCGTGCGTCCGACCTCGAGGAGGCGCTCGCGCCATCTGAGTCAAAATAGAATTTTGACTCGTGTCGCCATTTGTATGGAGAATAAACATAATTTTAAATTAAGGATTAAATTTCTCCGTTGTCTTTAAGAGGAAAAATATGAATATGCCCTGATGCACTAATTCAGTTATCTGGCTTTTAAATTAACACGAATATTTTATGCCCGTTAAAGAAAAATATGCATTGCTTCGTGTTCGAAAAATATGCAATTTTTTGATTTTTCGGTACATTTAGAGCCGATTTCTAGGAAATTCATGTAAATATAAAATATAATATCAATTGGAGCCTCTGCACGGGTTCTTTCTGAATAAGCTCATGTAAGAAATATGTTTGTAGAGTTACATTTACTTAACAAATTCTTTGTTCGAAAATAGGTCTAAAACGACAAAATCGGGAATCCGACCCTTAAGCAAATCGTTTTCGAGATATCAGCTCTCAAAGTCTGAAAATGTGTCCCCCCCTCGTGTATTTTTTAAACTACGCGATATAAAATTCTAAAAAAATATATGTTATGCACATTAATAAACTCTATCAATGATTTTTGGTTTGATTAAATTATCTCCTATAGTTTTTGAGGTAGGTTGATTTAACTGTATTTACTTTTTTAAATAATTAATTGATAATGGTACGGAACCCTTCGCGCGCGAGTGCGACTCGCACTTGGCCGGTTTTATTTTCATTCTGCTAGCACTTTTTCATATTTATTATTTTGTAAGTATGCCAATAAAAACGTAATATTCAACAACATAGAAACTAGGTATATCATTATTTTTTATCGAAATGTATAATTTCATTAGACCATTTTTCTATTAGGTTCGAATCAGCTCGTACTTCTGAGCAGAATTCACATGAAAAATACCAATGTTTAAGAAAGGAGACGAGGCTTTTATAAGTAATTTTATATAAAATCTCGCTTTTAGTCCAGACACCAACTTGGAGTACATCGACCACGTGGAAGGCAACGTGGCAGATGGGACCCTGGAGGATTCCGTGTCCTGGTATGAGAAGAACCTTAATATGCACAGGTAAATTATTAAATCATAATGAAAATTTCATTTTCTTATTATTGGCCGTGTGATGGTTTATTTTATTACATTAATTATTGGAAGGAAAAAATCTGAAACTAATTACACAAATATCGTGCGGCCCCAAACTAGGCAATGTCTCTCACGTGGCGACCAGCGGCCCTACCGCGGACTACGAAATCCGCAAATTGCGGGGATTTTTCTCTGTCACTCTAATGACGCCTTCGTTGGAATGACATAGATAAATCCCCGAAAGTTATGAACTTCGGTGTTCGCGGTAGCAGGCCGGATTCGGTTTTAAAGGAAGTGAATTACAATTATAACCAAGAGATCGGATAAATGTGCGTCATTGTTCGGAATAATGACTCCAAATTTGATTGATTGAATAATTAAACGAATAATTTCTTGAAATTTGATTTCGAAACTTTGAGGTGACTATTTACAAAGGTTTTCATAATTACCGGTGTCAAATAGATAATTTTCTGAAAATGATTAATTTTTCAATCAATTTTGGAGTCATGTTCATTTGTTCATATTATTGCGAACAATGACGCACATTTGTCCGATCTCTGATAATAACATTTTGTTTTACTGTTTATATATATTTTTTTATTATTAATTTTAGATTCTGGTGTGTGGACTACACCCACGATCTAGTGCCATACTCGTGTATCAACTCCGCATCTGTCATCAACAAACACGACAATGTTCTAGTAAGTGCTCGACAATAGACTTCACCATAATGACAAGTGTGACAATTGTAAGGTTGTCGTAAGGTTTAGTATAATTCTCATTCAATCTTGACAAGAGGTTCGGCTTATGTCGGAATTTCGCTACAATTGTCGTGTTTTTTGTGACTCGCAAAAAAGTAGTTACATATTTACTGCTGATTTATTAAAGTTCCTGCACTACATTTTATGTTGGTGGCCAACGCACAGCCCTTCCGATGGTAAACGGTCACTGTAGCCTACGGACGCCCCAGATTGGAGAAACAATAAATATACAATTGTAGCACTTGTCAATGTGGTGAAATTGGGGCCAGCTGACAAGCCTAACCTAAACTGAATCGCATTTAAGAGATCAAGGTAGCCCCCCAGGTACTTGGTAAAATTAAAATTAGAGAAGAGACACTACTGTGGACATCGATGATGGTAAAGATCTAGTCAGTCAGTCTAGATTTTTTGGTTTTGTAGGATTCATTTATAATTTCTAACCACAGATTTAAAATTTTAATATAATAGTTATTTGTTATACAAGGGTGCAAAGTTGTATTTTACCCGCGAGTATGAAATTGAAACACGAGCAAGCGAAAGGATTCTATAGTTGAACCACGAGCGAAGCGAGTGGTTCTAAAATAGAATCCTGAGCGCAGCGACTGTTTTAACATACGAGAAGTAAAATACATTTGCACCCGTGTGTAACACAAAACTTTTCCCCTCACTATAGCGAGGAAACTCAAAAAAGGTAATTATTTGTTCACATTACAATCATCATCGGGTTAGTGATAATAATTTTCCAAATGCGTCATGTATTTAATGCAAGATTTTGTCGCAGTAAACTTACCACGAAAAAGTAAACGCAGCACGATTTTAACACATTCCTGTAGTTGCACACCAACGCCAATGCATTATTAAATCATTCTCATTCATTATTTTTACAAAATTATGACAGAACACCCTGAAAGTTGTTTAGTTTACTATTTTTATGCGTGTTCGAGTCGGTAAATAAAGATTATAACCTATAATATTCTTTGACAAAGTTGACGTTGACATTTTCTGCGTTTTGTGATTGCATCTAGTCATCTTATCATCATTCACTAAAACAATTGTTACTTATGGAATTTTAGGATTTATATGTTAAAATCATCGTATTATATAAAGGTTTGTATTTTACACTAAATTCTCAAACAAATTATTTAATTATCATTAATATGGAACAATTTCCATGAGCATTTTACGTTTTCTTATTCCAAAACCAAGGTCATTACTTTGCCACACAAGTGAATAATATGCGTTTTTACACGTTCGTATTAAAGGATAAACGAGCACTTTACGAGCTAGTGAGGGGAAAAAGTTTTTCTACGTTTCCTGTACAAGAAAACATATGGATATTACCCTTTCCTCTACCCCACCAAATTCTTACTCGGTATGTTAGGTTTCAACTCCCTACAGGTCAGGCGTACTTATGTTATGACTTACTTTACATTATTTGTCAGATACATAGGGGCGATTCGGATTGTTCAGAATGAATACTAGGACCATTATTTTATTCGTTCCCGATAAATACTTGCGCAGCCGAAACCATCACCTCCTTGCTGTGAGGAGACGGCCCGCACGTTAGCTCACCAATTTTCCCCAATCCCACACGGACGTGTCTTGCTGAACAAACTTTTAACTTTTAATTAATCTACAGCTATCAATGAACGAGGCAGCCAAAGGGCTTCGACCGACGAGCAAAGCGAGCGAGTTTGTGAAGGCCCACGGCACCTCGGGGGTCGAACACGTGGCGTTGTACACCGACGACATCATCACCACAGTATGTACTCTTGTACTCCTAAACCTTATGTGTCACTGTCGACCACCATCGCCATTATGTACTCCCAGTTCTCGTTCCTATTAAAGGATCACCGTTATTAAATCTATTAATCTACTAATCGATTGATGGTCGTTGTTAAATCGTTCTCTAAATAGCGGTTTATACAACATATATTGTAACCAAATTTCATTATTGTAGCATTTATAGTTTCTAAGTAGACAGACTGACAGACGGACATGACGAATCTATAAGGGTTCCTTTTTTACCTTTTTGGCTATGGAGCCCTAAAAACCATTTTTATTTATTGCTGGTCTGGTTATTGCCGTCGGTGTTGAGTAGTCAGCATTAAGTGCCAATGCAAACTGTGTAGGTGTACCACCAAAATCTCATTGAAATTTCAGTATTCTATTGACTGCATGTATTTTTTTAGATACGCAACCTCAAAGCGCGCGGTGCTGAGATCTTGGCCTTCCCTCCAACCTACTACGACGTCATTCGCGAGAAACTAACTGGAAGCTCTCTCAAGGTTTGATAGGCAGAATATATATGAATATGTCCTCTCAGCGTTGGGCAATTTGAATTGATGGGAATCATAAGTATTTAAAGACCTGAGGCTTTTTAGTAAACAGTCTCATTTTGTCGGTTATCACAACGTCGTTGAGATTGAAATTGTGCACATAACGGAATTGGCATTCTCAAAGATAGGGACTTTTGAAAATAAGAACCAGCAAACCTTTATATAATACTGTGCTTGGACTCCCAACCTTTAAATTTTTGTATTACAAAGATACTCTACTTACTTACTCCTCTGGCGCAACTACCCAAAGTGAATCTTGACCTCCAACACGACTCTTTGCCACTGACTCCATCATCATCAGCCTATCACAGTCCACTGCTGGACGTAGGCCTCTCCTATTAACTATGCGTATAGACGCATTAGGAGGTAAATGCCCATAATCGCCACGCTGGGCAAGCGGATTGGCGATCGCAGTAATGTGTCCACTATGATGACGCTGCTGCCCGTCATCACTCTTTTATCAAATAATGGTCAGTGACACTTAAATCCCTTAGTCGACTCTTACGACACCCGCAGGAGGAGTTGGGGTGGTGACAAATGTATTCTTACTGCCGTCACCACACGGCCATCTGACTCCGGTTCTCGGCAATTTCAAGCTTTGCCCGCCACTTCGTCTGCGTAGACTTTTGAAAATTACCCACTGTTCCTCTTCCACTATCTGTGTCAGATTACATCTAAATCTGGTCAACGCTAACAAAACTATCAGACAGACAGAGTATAGTTACTTTCATATTAGCAGGAATTATCACCCAAATTTCACGGAACTATTAACGCATTGTTATCCTTCAGGTCTCGGAGACGATTGACGAGCTGCAGGAGAACTGCGTGCTGATAGACTTCGACGAGAAGGGGTATATGCTGCAAGCCTTCACCAAGCATGTGCAGGCGAGGCCCACCCTGTTCCTTGAGATACTGCAGAGGAGGAACCATCGGGTCAGTGGGACTTGTATCATTCTTGCCGGTCCAACGCATGGACAGCTATATACCTTGAGTTCAGGGGCCTATTTCTCGAAAGCTTGTAACTTGTAATACACGCGGAAGTCCTTATCTAATTAATAGTGTTAACAAGAGACTTCCACTTGTTTTACAAGTTACAAGCGTTGAAAAACGGGCCCCAGAGCATCATCAGCTCATTTAAGTTCACTGCTGGACAAGTGGACATAGGCTTCTCCTATTACCCATGGGTGTCTTTGGACGCATTAGGAGGTAATGGTCATAATCACCACTAGGTAAACGAATTGACGATTGCAGTAGCCCTTTCGTGTTTGACCTTCGTAACATATCTCCCGTAGATACAGCGCAATTTAGTATTTTCAGCGTTAATATTTTCTTGGCGGCTTTAATTAAGTTTTTGGCTGGCCGATTCCCAATTCCATATATTCCTGATGTCAATCTGAAAATTTTGAAATATGTTTTTGTTTTATTTTAAGGTTATTGTGTAGTATATAGTATTTAATCCATACCCCTTGGTCTGCTTAATTATTTAGCTAGAGTAGGTTTAAACACCTTCTGAAAGCGCATAACTTGTATTGCCTTTTCCGTGTATGATGTTTGTGCTTTAATAATATTAATATTCATTTATCCCCGTCTTTTTGTACAGGGTTTTGGAGCTATGAACTACAAGTGGGTATTCGAAGCCATTGAACGTCTGGATGCTCAAAAGACAGAAGTTTCTGATGGCCCGAAGAACGAAGAATAAAACTCAGTACTCATTTATCTGATGCATGTATAGATTTATTTGTGAAGAAGAATATAAAATCAATAAACATTTATTTTTTTAATGGTATGTCATTGTTTTCATGTAATTACGTCGGCTAAGCAAACTATATAACTGGGCTGGCTTATACTTATCCTATAACAGGGATTATTAATGGTATCATCAGCGCAAAAGGTCTTGAAATAACTGGATTTGTAAGAAGGTTGTCTCGATGCTTCTTGTGGCGATCAATTCTCTATCTTACGTATCGGTCTATCTTAGACACACGTTGTTATATGCATATGACAGGGTTTAAGCACAACAAACCACCTAATTGGTAAAGGGTATTATTGTAAATCGCTAATAAGATCAATAAATAAAAGTAGTACCTCCAGCTCGACTCCATCGAATCCAAACATTCCACATGTCAGTAATTTTCCCAGAAATCCAACGATTGCGCCATGATTTGAAATCAGTAGTTATGTAAATTCGACCTTGACGCAATCTACCCTGGTAGGTACACTTTATATGAAGCTTGGGAAGTGGGGTGGATGCGCAACTAAAACGATCCGAGTAAACAACTGACGTGCGCGTGAGTTGGACGAAGGTGCGATGTGCGATTGTTTATGCCGGATATACAGCTTTACGTCGGTGGAATATGGTTGGTATTACCTTCCAAGTTTGATTTATCTTCTCAATGTTGCGCTTAGTAATGTTAATGTGCTATTTTTTAGAAAATACTTAAGCTTTTAAGTTTTGACGACAAAGATATCATTACGATTTAGGTGCCAAAAATATATCCAGGCGACTTTACTGCCTTGACATTAGGGTCGTGTAAATATTTCGTTGGCATTTAAACTATAATGATATCTTTGAAGTCAACTGCACTTACCTATATTTTGCAGCTTGTAGACGCAACATTAGGTCCATTACCATTAGATGCTGACTTGAAAAATCTGCCGTGTTTTACAGATCCTCATTAACTTGAGAATTCGTAGGTCATTCTCCCGGTTTGCGGAAGTAAATCCTTTTGTAACTCCCACTTGCCGTAATCAAAGAAACAATTTTACTATTCGTAGTGATTGCATCGAGTATTAATCCTTCCGGATACATTATTTTGGTAGGTATTTTCCCGCGTTTTTGAGATAGCGTTTCCCAATCGTAGGTCAAGAGTGTGACGCCACGCCACCCCATCTCTGTGCTGTTCTCGACGGAATCCAGTTTTCTATATCCAATGCCATTTGCATATTGTTTACCGGCCACCGGCCTGTGGTTCCGTGTTGGGCATTTTGTGGACAAAATTATAAGTGTTAAGAATAACGTATTTGATTAGTTCAATTATAAAATTAAAAATGTAAAATGTTTGCTGATTAAAATATAATTCGATAAACGGTTTATTGTCCCGTCTTTTTAGATTTTTTGTATGCCTATTCGTAACAGGTCTCGAAGCATAGAGCTTCATGTGTCCCATTAATAAGTATCACCTTTATTCTCACCGTTAAAGGATGTTTAAACATAGGTCGGAATACGTTTATTTCTAGTAGAGTTCAGAAATAAGAGACAGAATTGAGGAAGAATAAACTTTCTCCAATTATCAATATAACCAATACTTATTCATTGCTCGAAATTACATTTCAAATTATTATCTCACTAGGGATTCTGTGGTTAGAATTGACCGATCGGTAGTCTTTAAGATTTTACACGTGACGATGTCAGAAGTATTAGGGGCTAGCGAACCTGCTATAATTATTTACCTAAGTATTATTAACCTATAATTGATTCGAATCCCGGCGAGGGCATTATTTGTGTATTTATTTATCACAAATATTTGTTCCTTGGTCATGACTGTCTATGTATTTAAGTATCTACATGTATCTATCTGTTAAATATATCGTCGCCTGATACCCCCATTACAAGCCTTAATTGAGCTTACCTTGGGACAAGGTCGATTTGTGTGAGATGTCCCAAGATATTTAATTATTAAGTGTTGTGTAGGGTGTACCCGGTTCTTGCCATACAAATTCAGAACCGGGAGCACACCCTAGTGTTGTGGGTATATTTCACACGACAATGACACGTATCTGCATGACGCATAGCACATTTAAATACCTGGGACACTTGGTTACCGAAGCCCTGAGCGATGACGCGGACATCGATAGGGTACGCAGAGCATTGGCGATAAGAGCGAACATGATAGCGCGCAGGTTCAGTCGATGTACAGCTCAAGTAAAAATAACTCTGTTTAGAGCATACTGTACGTCACTGTATACCTGCAGCCTTTGGACAAAATACACGCAGCGATCGCTTAATGCTCTGCGAGTCCAATATAATGACGCGTTCAGAGTGCTGTTGCGGCTGCCGCGATACTGTAGAGCCTCCGGGATGTTTGCGGACGCGGCCGTGGACGGTTTCCACGCGACGCTCCGCAAGCGCTGCGCCGCGGCGCTCCGCAGAGTGCGTGACAGCCGAAACAGCCTCCTGTCTGTCATAGGATGAAGGTGGGACAGTGGCATATTGAGGCACTGGACTTCCTTACATGCTAGTTGTAATAATAATCTAGTTTTATAAGTATTCTGTATTGTAGCATATATTATATTTAACATACTATGGACTGTCTGTACGGATAATTGTCTGAAATAAATGTATTTTTTTTATAGCGCCTAGCCTAACTTACCACATATACCTACACCTGTTAGTCTCATCAGTACACAGTAAACATGAACGCATTAAGTACTTAAAGAGCAGAATTTTCCTCATGACTCTGGGTTGAGGAAACATGCCCACTGTGCACCGGAGGCTCGACGCTACGCAGCAACAGTGTTCATTTGCCTACATCGAATGATTTTCTGACCACGCCTCCACATTGGTTCCATAAGAAGTATCCATAGATACGAGCTGATAAATATGGGATTAAACTGAAACTTAGATTAAGTAGGTAGGTAAATAATGTTCTAGTTTATCTACACCAACAACTACAAAGAAATAGGTATAATAACAACATGGGCACTAAGGGTAAAACGGAGAAAAAAGAAGAAAAATTCTAGTTGTGGTATAAATCTTGATTAATTAATTAATTATTTGTATTTATATTTTTTTTGTATTTGTAATTGTATTGTATTTATATAAAATAATAATTGACTTAATTAAAGAATCAATATCACGAAAGTTTAATCCTGCTCCAAACCAAAGCTTTCTGTTTAGCCCAATGGTTGACTGGTAGAGAATGCCTTAAGGCGTTAAGTTCGCCTTTTGTACTCTTTTATATTGTGCAATAAAGTTTAAATAAATAAATAATTTGTATCGTCTACTTACACCCATTTTCTCAAATAACGGTCAAGTTACATTATTGAAGCTTACAATTGAAGGGTCCACGGAAAGAACATGTCTAGTCAATTCAAATTACAGAAGGAAAAACCACCTTACTTTTAACAGAATAAAGTGTGAATTTTCCCTGATTTTTTTAAGCATTGGATATGTCTTTTCCGTGGAACCTTCAATTATTATACTAGACACAAAAATGGTGCATCAAACTCCAACTGTATATTTACATTATCCTATCTTAAACTTTAGCTCGATGGGCGGAAGATAGTCGGGAAATTGTGAGTCACATGTCACATTTTCCGAATTATTCAAAACCGGAATAAGTGGCATACTTACTCGCACAACAGCAGACCTATCCAAGATGTCATTCTGCTGCGATCGTATACGATAAGCTAATACGTAATAAATGTATGAGAATGACAGGATGCTTATAGCCAAGTTGCCAATCGCTAACGCTTAGTAGCGTATCGTAGTTTTCCCTCTCTGTAACTCTTTCATATTAGTTGCGAGGTAGACAGTTAGCCTTTCGTTTACGATTGAAAATTAAGCGTTAGCGATTGGCAACTTGTCTAAGCACCCAGATTCGAACAAAAAGTTACGTGATCATATCTATATATTTTTATGGTCACGTGTCTTATTCCTTGTCGTATAAGATTGTAGAATGGCATCTTGGCTACGCCTGCAGCAGTTGGCAATAAAAGGATGAAATTACTAGACAAGGAACTAAAACTCGTGGTATGGAATCATCATCATTATCAAGAGGGCCCGGCTCTCTGTCGCTGCAGCGTTCTCCATTCAAGCCTATTTTGGGCTCTTGTCTTTACTTCCTGGTATGTCTGACTACAGGACCATTCTTTTATCTGTGTCATACAGGGTGGAAAGGGACGACGTTCCATCCCGCTACCGACCGAGTCTACCAACCATTACGATGAACTTTCAGTATGTGACCAACATCGAAATCGTACATGGAAAATTGACTTTTCCATACTATTGAACTCTAACTAATCACTCACTTTGTATGAGGGGTTAATATTTTTTTTTTAATATTTCGATGTTGGTCCCATACTGAAAGTTCATCGTAATGGTTGGTAGAATCGGTCGGTAGCGGGATGGAACGTCGTCCCTTTCCACCCTGTATATGGCACTCTGGGTCTTCCTCTACCTCCTTTTCCCTCGATTTTCCCTTCTAAGATGGTTAAATTCAACCCTTCGTGTCTGAGTATGTAACCAATACATTTAGCTCTACGTGGTATGGAAAACTCCACTCAATATGGATGCGCCTTTACTTTCGACTTGTTTTCGTATAAATAACAACCACATTTCTGCCTTCAATATAAAACCGACGGAAAATAACAGGTCCAGCTCAGTTGTGACATTACTATCGCCTCGTTGTGTTTTACTCGGATTTACGGAACAGGATATTTTTCCTTTTAACGGATTGAAAATTTTGAGAAAATGGTAAGTTGTATATTTCGTTGTTTTTTACACCAATATAAATGTACATATTATTTCGGTCATAACCCTTAGCCATACTTCATACCTGTTAAAATAGTGCACTGGGATAATTTTTTGAGTATTTTTTCACAACTATATTTTTTTGTACTTTGTAACTTTATTACACAGTTAGTTTCATATAATTTGAGAAGTAGTCAAAATAACCAAATAGTTCGGTACACCATATATTTAGTATCGGTACCAAAAAAATTTGACTGCAACAAAGTCGGTATTTGATGTTGACTGTATTCGGAGGTAACTCAGACACCCTCGCAGCCCTAGAGTCAAAAAGATAAAGTAACTACTTATAGAGTTAATGCAATTCTGATTTGCAGAATGTCTTTTAAGTTTTTATGTATTTAATATTAACAACATAAAATATAGTACTATCTTATTGTTTCAGACTACATACACGGATAAGGGAAGGAAGCCTGAAAATGGAAAATTCTTAGCCTTCGACCATCTTACCTTCTGGGTCTCTAATGCCAAACAGGTATTTATCGAAATACTTCGGCAATAATTGACGGCGATGAATTATACAATAGAGTGTCCATCGATTCCTCTTTAAATAACAACATAATTAAATTTAACGTCAACTATCAAATTAAAACTAAACAATTAAAATTAAAACTAACTTAAAAAACAAAAAGACTAAAAATAACATGTTATTATTAGGAAAATAAGCCATCGTCTTTTATTATGATTGATCAGAGTTGGTTTTCATTAAGTAATTTACGTAAACTAGAGCAAAACAAAATTCACGTCACTAGCTCGGAAAGGCTCACTTTATCCTTCGAAATCTGCGTTCAAGACACAGAATTAGATTTGGATAGAAGAAACAAGTTCATTCATTTGTATGGCGGCCGAGCGTGTCAGATTTTGTACTGAAGTTGTTACTCGCCTATGATTTTTAATATGTCTCAGGCCCTTGAGTATTCATATTTTTTGTGTTGTTGCAATTAATATTGCCGTGTGGTGACGGCAGTAAGAATACATTTGTCACCACCCCAACTCCTCCTGCGGGTGTCGTAAGAGTCGACTAAGGGATTGAAGTGTCACTGACCATTCTACAAGATTGATGATGGGCAGCAGCGTCATCATAGTGGACACATTACTGCGATCGCCAATCCGCTTGCCCAGCGTGGCGATTATGGGCATTTACCTCCTAATGCGTCTATACGCATAGTTAATAGGAGAGGCCTACGTCCAGCAGTGGACTAACATAGGCTGATGATGATGATGATGATGATGATGAATTAATATTACTTAAGGAGGCATTATTAATGTTTTTGTTCACTTCAACTTACAAAATTTAACGCCTGAAAGCTGCAATCTGCGATTAAAGACGGACAACTCAGTAGATTTTACTGAGTTCATTTGACACGCTAAGTAGATACGTTTGCTTGATCTATGGTATATATGACATCTGTGGTTCAAAAGTACATTCGCTCTCACTTTATGGCGTGTTTTTAATACTAATAATGGGCAATTTCTGGAAAGTTGTTGGAAAATGCATCCAGGGGCCAATACCACAAAACTTTACAAGCGTACAATTCTACAAAATTGCCAATTTTTTGTATGGGAATTTATACAATTTTGCGCTTCTAAAGTTTTGTGGAATAGGTACCAGGTCTTACGCATAGTTAATAGGGGAGGCCTACGTCCAGCAGTGGACAGAGATATGCTGATGATGTTGACGTTAGACGACGAGATGGACTATTAAATGATGTTTAACGATAAAATATTTCACAGCCTTCATTCGGATAAGATTTGTAATGTTTTAAAAGTTTTAGAACTGATAAAACTATTAACTAGTGAGGTGAAAAATGTTATGTTTCGTTCGTCTGCAAAGTTGTTTGCTTCTCATGCCATGAAGTCCTCGCTATGCTCAGCATTGCATTTTTTTTACCTGAGTTCCTTTCAAAATCTACTAACACACCATACAACACCTTTGCAGGCTTGCATAGCAAATATCTACTGTTTAAAAACTAACTCAGTGAATATATTAATATTACGAGTATTTTATTTTCAGGCCGCAAGTTACTATGTGACGAGATTTGGGTTTGAACCACTAGCTTTCAAAGGACTAGAAACTGGCTCTAGAAAACTATCTTCGGTTGCTGTTAGATTAAATAAGGTAAAACTTGTAGAAACATAATTATGTTAATATTTTCTTCGGTTACCGCGAGGATTACTCATGAAATAAAACTATGAAAACGGATAAACTCGCGTATATTAACTAATTTTAACTTCATTCCGCCGTTTCGAACACTTTACAGGGTTCCGCAGACCACGAACCCTGTAAAGTGTTCGAAACGTCGGAATGAAGTTAAAATTAGTTAATATACGCGAGTTTATCCGTTTTCATAGTTTTATTTCATAATTATGTTGTTCATGTTTTTATTTTTTATGATACGGAAATTTCTCATTTGTAGTTAAATACTTGGTGTGAAATGTATCTTTAGAGAATTCGTAGGAAGGCATCTATTTTGCGCATTATATATGTTATGATGACAGTTTACAAATTAAAATTTTCCTATCCATAATTAACTCAAGTGCCATCGGATATCAAAAAGGACCAAAATACAAATAACTTTTTCTTCATCGTTAAGCCGTGGCTCAAAAAATCCTCAATTCAAGCATTTTTAAACACTAATACAATTATTTCCATTCATAAAATACAAAAGTATTTATATAGGTCGTTTTTGAGACCTTAGATGAAGTCTTTTCAATGGATTAAGTACACAGGGTGGCCAAAATAAGTGGATTCCCGCTGCTAGTGAGGTTTTGGGAAGCAGAATAAGCACCTTAGGAGATTTTTTTAGAAACAAATTCAAGTTTCACAAGTAGTGCTTCCAAGTTGTAATAGTAGCAATACCGTAACTACTAGGTACTACTACGTATTTACAAAAATATTCAAGCTTTGTAAAACGTTTAAAAACTTAGGGTGAAGACACATTTATCAGCATGCGTACGCATTTTGTCTACAGGGTGTTTTTTTTTCGACCGTTCAAATTCTACGTAGTGAATGTGTAGGTCATACTCACCAACTTTTACTATGGGGACAACGTCGAAATCGCGAAAAAAAAATCAGCTGTTTCATACAAATTGGCGGCATTACGCGGGCCGAAATGTATGAAACAGCTGATTTTTTTTTCGCGATTTCGACTTTGTCCCCATAGTAAAAGTTGGTCAGTATGACCTACACATTCACTACGTAGAATTTGAACGGTCGAAAAAAAAACACCCTGTATAGAACATGTCAGTTTAGTATGGGACCGCGTCCAGCTTTCCGCACGCGAACGCATGCTTACACGTTTCATACTAAACGCCCAATTTAACTTTACAAAATGCGTACGCATCACAGTGGACCGAAATGAATAAAAAACGGACATTCGCATTTTTTTCTAAAAATGCAATTTTAATAAATGCTCTTCTGTTGGAAATAATACAAGGAATAAAAAATGTTACATAACATTTTTCAAAATGAGGCTTATTTTCAGCATAATAAAATTAAATGTGTTTTTTTTGTACGAAACTGAAAAATAGGTATCTTGTTGTAGGAAAACCGTAACCGATCCCGCTTTCAAACCTTTGGAATATCATTGTCCTACTTTAGAACAGTAGAAAATAGTTAAAACCTTATCTCAGTAGGTGCCCGTTTTCGTTTTATAGTCCAATCAAAAGTCAGTAAATACAT
>JALPQI010014585.1:0-40317 GCA_025490895.1 Thaumatotibia leucotreta
GAACGTGTGAAGTGTTAGTGTTTTGTTTTTAAATTTTGTAGCTGGATTGTTGAAGGTATGTTACGTTTCAGTTTTTTCAACGGAAATCGCGATTCTTTTCAATATCGCTTTGTAGTTTTTGTTTTAGATATCAAATTTTATTGTTGATGTTATTTGTAAAGGTTAGTGTTATGAGTTTGTCTCGGATAATACACTGGGTGTTTACGTTAAATTTAAAGGATAATAGGTATTTTTTCCAAAATAATTAGTTAAATTGCACAATTAAGTGGATAATATTTTTTCATCAGAATTAGTATCAATGCTTTTTCTAAAATTATCAAATAACATCAATAATATTTCTTCATTTTAGGTAGCTTCGTTTTCATGTCGCTAAATGGGTAAAACTAAAAAAATATAACTTAAGTCGCCTATGTTATAATTTCCCATAATTTTATATTAAGTAAGTATTCAAATTGTACACTATTGCGAACAGGGATTTGTTTTAAACAATTATTCTATTCTTAAGCTAAAGAGGCCTATTACTTAACATTAACAACAGAGCAAGAGCATTTCTTTTTATTTTGTCCATTTTCGTAATTTTGAATTTATGGGTAAATTTTGGGTTATTTCTACTCAAAATCACGAGCTCTTTCGATATCAATAGGAAAAAATGGAAAACTGTAAAATAGCCCTTAAACGTTATTAATTTATTACAAATAAAAAAAAAGTCCCATGTCCTGCTGGGGAGGTAGAGTGCCTAGGGTCGCGTTTTATAAAGTTACATTTTACAATTTCGCTGTTTGCCTCTCTAACGCATGCACATATTGGCTAGAAAGAGAGCAAACATGAAAATTGCAAATTGTAACTTTATTAAACGCTACCCCAGAATGCTGGCCGCATTCTACGCTGGACTACTATGCTAAGTCTTTGAGCAAAATACTGACCAGCTATCTGGTCAAATAATTAAATTAATTTAAAAGATATCTAAATGAATAGAAAACTCAATATAAACTTCTATTATACAATACATCATCATCATCATCATCAGCCTATGTTAGTCCACTGCTGGACGTAGGCCTCTCCTATTAACTATGCGTATATAGACGCATTAGGAGGTAAATGCCCATAATCGCCACGCTGGGCAAGCGGATTGACGATCGCAGTAATGTGTCCACTATGATGACGCTGCTGCCCATCATCAATCTTGTAGAATGGTCAGTGACACTCCAATCCCTTAGTCGACTCTTACGACACCCGCAGGAGGAGTTGGGGTGGTGACAAATGTATTCTTATTGCCGTCACCACACGGCTTACAATACATATGTAACAATAATATGTATAGGTACATGTGTATGTATGTGATTTTAGTGTTTTTTTGTTTTCTTACTTTACGACCCTGCACCAACTTTATCTTTCTGTTTGTCCCAATGGTTGACTGGTAGAGAATGCCTTATGGCATTAAGTCCGCCTTTTGTACTCCTGTTTGGTGCAATAAAGTTTAAATAAATAAATAAATAATATGTATACCTAATACAATTACAGCGTAAATACACACACTGTAATCAACTAATCAGACTCTTTGCCTTCACTCTACCTTATAACATTTTGACAACAAAAACAGGAATACATACTTCTAAAACAGGCCTACAACGAAGTTCGTTTTAGGTCATTGTCAGATTATTGTCTTTTCGGTGGACATACAGTCAAAGTCACAGTCAAAATATTCTTTATTCAATTAGGCCCAGCAACGAGCGCTTTTGAATCGTTAAACTAAATAGCGAATGAGAGAAAAAA
Source organism: Thaumatotibia leucotreta (assembly GCA_025490895.1). Lineage (NCBI taxonomy): Eukaryota > Metazoa > Arthropoda > Insecta > Lepidoptera > Tortricidae > Thaumatotibia > Thaumatotibia leucotreta. Next base: position 1,774 of record JALPQI010014585.1, read on the forward strand.
AGCTACTTCCATAAAGTTATAGATAAAGAAGCATACATAAAGTTAAGGTGATAAAACAATTACTGGTACAACTAGGTTCCCCGCTTTACTACCCTATGTAATAAAATCGTAGCATAGACTTAAAAAAGCTGTTAACTTTTGACCACCGGACCAGTGGACCACTTTTGTTTTTCTGACTTTTCGGGGATTTATCTCGTCACTCCAACGAAGGTGTCGTTACGGTGACTGAGAAAAATCGCCGAAATTTGCAGATCTTGTAGTTTGCAGTTAAGCCGCAGAACCTAGGAAGTATAGAATCAGACCGCACGCCACACCGGACCTAGTTTCACACAATCACAGATAAATTAATCTAAATGTCAACGGAAGAGTTACTCGATCACCTACTTTAAACATGAATTACTTAATTGATTTCACTATTAGACTTAGACCGACTAACACTAGATGCCGCATTATGATATTTACATTTAAGAGAAAATAGGAGTTGCCTCGCGGATTACAATAAAATCTAATTTTGCCACCATATATGGGATGGGAATAACATTTTTCAAGATCCTATCATCAGAACCCGACATTGTGTCAACGGGACAATCTCGGAGTTACGTGTATAACCGATCAATTGAAAAAAAAATGGTTTATTATGGTACGATATAGAGTTAAAAATACAGTCGAAATGAAAACCTCCTCGTTTTTTGAAGTCGATAAAAAATAGCATATATACAGGGTGTTTTTTTTTCGACCGTTCAAATTCTACGTAGTGAATGTGTAGGTCATACTGACCAACTTTTACTATGGGGACAAAGTCGAAATCGCGAAAAAAAAATCAGCTGTTTCATACATTTCGGCCGGCGTAATGCCGCCAATTTGTATGAAACAGCTGATTTTTTTTTCGCGATTTCGACTTTGTCCCCATAGTAAAAGTTGGTGAGTATGACCTACACATTCACTACGTAGAATTTGAACGGTCGAAAAAAAAACACCCTGTATACGGTAGCAATGGTAGTATAATCGGACCTCACAGAAAATCAGCCTTGCGGAGAGTGCCCTGCGGTGCACCAAATAAGTATCAAAAGGGGACAGTAATAAAGCTGAGTGGGGACTCTTTGACGCAACTTTGATATTGTTGTTTTTAATGTAATTTTAAGTTATGTTTTGTGCAAATAAATTTAATTAATTTCATTTCATTAATTTCATTTAGCACCTGTGTGGTGACTGTAAATGTAATACTTCATCTGGTAGACGTGATCTGTGTCGAAATATCAACAATCTTTTATACGCTCATATTGAATGTCGGCTTCGTGTTCATTTCATAAGATCTATACTCTAATGCCATAATATACTGGTCAATGCAAGTGTTATTGGATGTTAGCTAAGTGCAATTTTGCAGCGATCTCGTGGCATACATTTCATTTTATAGTGATAGGTATGTCTTGTGTAATTGGTATTTTATAAATAGTGTTAGTTGCGACATTTGTAATTGTTGAAGTTGAGAGTAGAGTTTGTTGTAGTCATGTCTAATATATTGATTTAAACTTTCACGATTATCACTCATATTTTAAAGACAAACGGGTCTTAATCGCGTAAACTTACGTTTAATCATATCCTGACGTTTCGGGCAAGATTTTACACCCGTGGTCGTAGGCACTCTACGCGATTAAGACCCGTTTGTATTAAGAATATGTCTGATAATATCGATACGAATAAAAATAAATAACATGGGACATTGTTGTGCAAATCGACATAGTCCCACGGTAAGCTCAATCAAGACGTTTGTTGTGGGTACTAAGCGATAATACATATTATGATATTCATATACTAAGTATGAATTGGTGTAAAATTGCCTTTATAAAACAAACTTATTCAAAATAATTATAAACAAACACAAATATATAAAACTAATCTAAAATTATAACTAAGGTCAGACTACTTAATAATATAAATAGAAAACCTTAAAATATACTCAACAAAAATACTACATCAAAAAATATTTCAAATGCATTTAATATTTCGATAAATACATAGAAAATAAACATGTATGAGGAACAGGTACACAAATAACAGGATTCGAACCCGGAACTTTCAGCTTCGTAGGCTGGGTCATCACCGACTGAACTGAGGCCGTCAATTGCCCCAAACAAATAAACACACACGCACACAGTACACACACACAGACACATATATAATAACTGAATTCATGATGCAAGTTTGGTTTCACGACTTTGAATAGGCCATCTGGGGTATATTAAGTAATTGCAAAATGATATTGACTGAAAGCCGTGTGGTGACGGCAATAAGAATACAATTTGTCACCACCCCAACTCCTCCTGCGGGTGTCGTAAGAGTCGACTAAGGGATTGAAGTGTCACTGACCATTATTTGATCAAAGATTGATGATGGGCAGCAGCGTCATCACAGTGGACACATTACTGCGATCGCCAATCCGCTTGCCCAGCGTGGCGATTATGGGCATTTACCTCCTAATCCGTCTATACGCGTAGTTAATAGGAGAGGCCTACGTCCAGCAGTGGACTATCATAGGCTGATGATCATCATCATCATTGACTGAAACTTTAATTCATTTCAATAGAAAGTTTATTATAAGTCCCAAAACCTTGCTAGCAGCAAGATTTAATTATTTATTGGTCACACTGTATTATTGAGAGGCCTCTTCACAACACCAAAGACGGCACATCCATAGGTTTAATATTCTCGTCACAATTTCTCCTCGCTAGAAATCGGGGCAAGTTCGTCGGGCCTTCCTTCCGTTTGTCGTGCTCTGCATACTTACTTGTTACTCAACATAAGGTAAATGTACGTCACTTGAGTACGCAATCGAGTGGGTGATTTACCGTAGGATGCATAGGTATATAGGCCGCGTGGTGACGGCAGTCACAATTTGTCACCACCCCAATTCTTCCTGTGGGTGTCATAAGAATCTACTAAGGGATTTAAGTGTCACTCACTATCATTGAAGATTGGTAATGGCCGCAGCTTCATCATAGTGAAGACGCTACTGCGATCGCCAACCGGCCTGCCCAGCATGGGTTATTTATTTATTGAGGGCATTTCCTCCTAATACGCATGGGTAATAGGAGAGAGAATCATATAGAACTGGGCAGGACATGTTGCCAGGCAGAGTGACGGCAGGTGGACTAAAGTTCTCACGGATTGGTGGCCTATTTCGGATGAAAGAGGCCCTGGGCGCCCGTTGGCTCGTTGGGTCGACGACATTCGTAAGATTGCGGGGCACTTTTGGGTTAGATTGGCTCAGGACCGAGATGAGTGGCGTACTAGAAGAGAGGCATATACTCAGCAGTGGGCGATAAATGGCTGAAATGATGATGTCTGATAGGAGAGGCCTATCTCGAGCAGTGAAATGAATCAATGAAATAGACTGATGATATGGGCATAGGTATAACATACCTAAAGAAATATCATCATCATCATCATCATATCAGCCGAAAGACATCCACTGCTGAACATAGGCTTCCCCCAAAGATTGCCACAATGACCGGTCCTGCGCCACCCGCATCCAGAAGAAGAAATATTTAATTTAAAGAACCCAGCCACATGTCATATTGTTTGTTATTTAGCTGAACATGTTTTTTTCTGACTATAAAATGTTTGTAAAATGATCAAGAAATATGCGCGGTGTTAAGAAAAGTGCTACGTCCTGCCCATCTTGGCAAAATTTCATCATAATCATCATCAGCCTATCGCAGTCCACTGCTGGAGGCCTCCCCAATTTCACGCCACCGTTTTCGATCTTCGGCTGCTCGCATCCAGCTCCTGCCAGCCATCCTGCGCAAATCGTCGCTCCACCTTGCCTGAGGGCGTCCTACACTACGCTTGCCGAGACGCGGTCTCCACTCAAGAACTCGTTTGCCCCAACGGTTGTCGGTTGTACGGCTAATATGACCAGCCCACTGGCACTTCAGCTTGCCAATACGGTGGGCTATGTCGATTACTTTGGTATTCTGCCGGATAACCTCATTTCTGATTCGATCTCGCAAAGAGACGCCGAGCATAGCCCTTTCCATAGCTCGCTGAGCGACCTTGAACTTGTGGACCAGCCGTACCGTCAGTGTCCATGTTTCGGCTCCGTACGTCATTTGGCACAATTTAACAATTGTTTTTGGGGGCTTTTTTGAGCTGGCGTTAGACGTTAATGTTGTATATGGTCGCAGATTGGTACTACGAGTATACTAGTCACATAGGTACATAGTTAATCATAGCGGCAGACCTTGTAATACAATGCCCGTTCCGCTCGCTGAATCGCGCTGAAATCGAACTAAAAAGGAATTTGCAAGTCTGGACATTGGACATCACTCACATCACATTACAGTTCGTAAAAGTGGAGAAACAAACATAATTATTATACTTATTTTAACGTTCCCCTTGAATCATTCTATATATTAAAAATTGGTTTCAAAATCCGTTGCAGTTTTAAAATTTAATGGTACATAGGAACAGACAGCGACAGAAACTTTGTTTTATACTATGTAGTGATGAGGATACGTGTAGCTGCATGGCTGCTTGGTGTAAGGTTAGCACATAACTAAAGGTGCATTCAGACCAAAAGAGCATTCGCTGTTCTATCCCCCGCTCTACGAAATCAACCAATCATGTTTTGTGTAACGATCGAATTTCGTAGAGTGGGGGGTTAGAATAGCGAATGCTGGTTTGGTCTGAATGCATCTTAAGGGTCTCCCCAATTTACCCCACGCGACGCGGAATCGGCTCAAGCGGGTCTCCGACATAAAAAAGCTTTATGTCGACGTCATAAGACCGAAAAATTCGACGGTATCTCGCGGTAACGTAGACTATTATACAGGGTGGCTAGTAAGTAGCCCGACCAACTTGAAAGGTGTATTTCTAACCACATTTTGAGGCTATAATGTCTTTTCTGGATTCGGCTTAGTTTAAGAGATAAAGACAATTATATTATTCAAAAAAATATTTTCATCACAAGTCACTAAAAATGCCTGCACGATTAAAATTCTTACACTAGTAGTTTTCATTTCGACATACACACTAATTAAAGTTAGAGAAAATGTGAAAAAAGTTTCAGAAAAATGCTCGAGTGTGAATTAACATAACTTTGGGGCAACTTACTAGCTACAGCATTGTTTTCATATTAATACCATCTGTTCGTAGAAATAATGCAAATTATAAAATTAGCTCATTATCATACAACTGTATTACGAACCGTATTTATTACTTTTAAGACCATTTCCAAGTTCCAACCATGACATTGCTATTGTCCTTTGAACAATACTGAGCGGAACAAATTACGTTTTTATTGTTTCGTTGCATAAACTAAAAAGACTTATGTATAAATAACCTGGCACATAATACCTTTTTGTAAATGTCTGTCATGTTCTTCATGGAACAAACAAGTTTGCAAAAATGTTGTTTTCAAGATATTTATTCATGAAAGATGGTATACAATTCGTTAGTAGAATAAAAAATCGGCCAAGAGCATGTCGGACCATGCTGTGTAGGTAGGGTTCCGTAGTAATTCAAAAATGGCTGTCCGATTGCGTTCGAAATATTTTTATTTTAAAGTATTGTATAAGCCCACTATTTATGATTTTTTTCAAATTTTTTGGACCTACGGATCAAAAGTTATTAGGGACACAGTTTTTTTTCTTCTGGAGCGATTATCTCCAAAAATATTGACTTTAGAAAAAAACTTTCTTTCAAGACCCTTTTTTTAAGAGACCTATTCAATGATACCGCACACTACAGGATTAAAGCAAATAAAAAAAAACATCCCCACTTCACCAGTTGGGGAGGTACCCGAAAAAAAATTTAATCTCTTTTATTTTACCAATAAATATGCCAACAAGGCATGATTATTGTATACCTGTACCAAATTGCAGATTTCTAGTATTAACGGCCACTGAGCTATGCTGCGGACAGACGGACAAACGGACATGGCGAAACTACAGGGGTTTCGTTTTTGCCATTTTGGGTACGGAACCCTAAAAAAATGTAAACAAACATGGCTCTCCATAGCATTTGACGTCTTTAGGTGCATGCAGACCAAAAGAGCATTCGTTGTTCTATCCCCCGCTCTACGAAATCAACCAATCACGTTTTGTGTGATGATCGAATTTCGTGGAGTGGGGGGTTAGAATAGCGAATGCTCTTTTGGTCTGCATGCACCTTTTGACAAATTGTGAAATGCGTTCGCAGATATATTTTGACGTTAATAATATATAGAGATATAGATTGTGTTGAAAGTGCGTGATTATGGAATAATGAAAGTTATGTATTAGGTTTATATTTTAAAGACAAACGGGTCTTTAAAATATGAGTGATAATCGTATGAGTTTAAATCGATATTATGTATTAGGTTTGGTTACATTTTTTTTAGATTGTATTGAAGAATGAATATTTTTGCCAGTTTTATGCATTAGAGCGTTGACTCGGGCTCAGCATGGTCTAACGTGAGTCAACCTTAAAAAAGATTACCATAAACCATATTCATACCTTTGACGTCTTTGTTTATACTTTTGGATGTCATTTGTTACATAGTAATTATTATATTATTCATAATATTCTATTTGCTATTGTTTTGTACAACGTCAATCATATTGATAGTTCTTTGCTGAACAAATTGTTAATAACTTCACTAAGAACATAAATTATCATATATTATGGTCGTCTATGTCTTTTTCTATTTTAAAAGTTTAAAATTAACTTATAATTGATGAGTTGACTTGTAAAAAACATTTCAAGCAGTATTATTTTATGTAATACCAAATCCTAATAGGAGTTATTTAAAGACAGAATGTATCAAAATAGTACAATACGATACAGGTGCGAAAAAATCACAGAACAAAAATAATATTTTTTTCTGTTTTGTGGAAAAAATTATGTTCAAAACGAGTGGCGATAAAATAAAACACGACCGAAGAGAGTATTTTCATTGAGGGTAAATGCGATTTACGAATTCCTTTTCGCACGTGTATCGTACCACGTTTTTCAGCGCAGATGGCTCTCCGAAGTTTTGACTGCTATACGTGTTTAAATATAGGTATCGTGAAATTATATTTGAATCGTTAACCTTAAACCGATTTTTTAAATGCATAGGAAGAAATCATTTCCCACTGTTTCATTTATCGCTCATTCTTTTACTTAATTATATTTTTATTAGTCTGATAGATATATGCTATTAACATTTAATCTCTTAATTGCTTGCATTATTATTAAGATTAGACCATATAAGATACACATTGTATCGTCTATATCATGATTTGATTACGTATCCTGTCATTGCTGACCACGACATGATTATTAAAATTAGTTGGAGCACAAATCTGGCCGTGTGGTGACGGCAGTAAGACATTTGTCACCACCCCAACTCCTGCGGGTGTCGTAAGAGTCGACTAAGGGATTGAAGTGTCACTGACCATTCTTTGATAAAAGATTGATTATTGGCAGCAACGTCATCATAGTGGACACATTACTGCGATCGCCAACCCGCTTGCCCAGCGTGGCGATTATGGGCATTTACCACCTAATGCGTCTAAACGCATATTTATAAGAGAGACAGTGGACTAACATAGGCTAATGATGATAATTGAATAAAATCAAACAACTGTTTTAACAAATGGGAACTTTAAATGACTCGATTAAATTTAAAACTATTTTTCATCACACTTGCTGTCTAAGCGCGCCATTGCTTGCGCGCGCAGCGGGAGTAATAGAAAATTGAAATTCCCTAGGGAGTAATAGAAATGTCAGTACGTCATTTATAGTACATTGTTCTATTAATGACTCGAGTTAGAATTCCGCTTACCTACCGTGATGCATACAATGTTTTTCATCACACTTGCCAACCAAAAAATAAGTTTAAATACACAATATTATCAAATGACGTACTGACATTTCTATTACTGCCTAGGGAATTTCACTTTTCTATTACTCAAGCTACGCGCGCAAGCAATGGTGCGCTTAGACAGCAAGTGTGATGAAAATAATATTATATCTTAAAACTTATTTTTTGGTTGGCAAGTGTGATGAAAAACATTGTATGCATCACGGTCGGTAAGCGGAATACTAACTCGAGTCATAAAAGCCGTCGGGCTTCTAACACTCTCGTTAGTAATTTCGTACTTACCTCCCTTGATGCACAATGTACTATTACAAAGACGTTCATTCATACTCGTAGTAGTGGCACTAAGAACACACGAAACGGTATTCCCACGCCGCGTAATTGTTTTAGCTGACCGCTACTCAATTGTTTTAGCAAACCGCAAATAATCATAGTCATTTTCAACCTCACTTCAACATGATATGAGATCTAATGTCAAGCTTTTTAATGCGAACAGATAATTGGATTTACACCAAACGAGCGAATGCTCATTCTATCCCCACTCTACGAAATTCGTTCGCTACACAAAACGTGATTCGTCGAAATTCGTCGATTTACATTTATAAATACGCTATTTTCTCTACTAATCCTGTACACGTTTTTTAGCCATTTTGGCTACGGAACCCTAAAAACAACTAAAACATAAAATTTATTTTAAATAAATTGAAATTGAAATATAATAATTAATAACAAGAGATGTAAAGTCTCTAAAAAGTCAGAACATTTATTTTTATGTAATAATTATATGCTTGTTTGCTACCTTTATATTTACACTAGTTTGTAATTTCTCCGTTGCATTATTTAATATTACGACATTTTCTTAAGTCACAGCACATAAAATAGACGATTGCAAAAAACTATCAAATGTTTGAATTGTAATTTAAATTGTAATGTATAACACGTATCGCGTAATACCATTATGAGTATCGAATTTATTGTTGATAGTTTATTTATGTAACACAAAAACCGGCCAAGTGCGAGTTGGACGCGCGCACTAAGGGTTCCGTTAATTTATCATTAAAGAAATCACGTTTGTTGTATGGGAGCCTTAATAGTTATTTGTTATACAAGGGTGCAAAGTTGTATTTTACCCGCGAGTATGAAATTGAAACACGAGCAAGCGAAAGGATTCTATAGTTGAACCACGAGCGAAGCGAGTGGTTCTAAAATAGAATCCTGAGCAGCGAGTGTTTTAACATACGAGAAGTAAAATACATTTGCACCCGTGTGTAACACAAAACTTTTCCCCTCACTATAGCGAGGAAACTCAAAAAAGGTAATTATTTGTTCACATTACAATCATTATCGGGTTAGTGATAATAATTTTCCAAATGCATCATGTATTTAATGCAAGATTTTGTCGCAGTAAACTTAGCACGAAAAAGTAAACGCAGCACGATTTTAACACATTCCTGTAGTTGCACACCAACGCCAATGCATTATTAAATCATTCTCATTCATTATTGTTACAAAATTATAACAGAACACCCTGAAAGTTGTTTAGTTTACTATTTTTATGCGTGTTCGAGTCGGTAAATAAAGATTATAACCTATAATATTCTTTGACAAATGTTGACGTTGACATTTTCTGCGTTTTGTGATTGCATCTAGTCATCTTATCATCATTCACTAAAACAATTGTTACTTATGGAATTTTAGGATTTATATGTTAAAATCATCATATTATATAAAGGTTTGTATTTTACACTAAATTCTCAAACAAATTATTTAATTATCATTAATATGGAACAATTTCCATGAGCATTTTACGTTTTGTTATTCCAAAACCAAAGTCATTACTTTGCCACACAAGTGAATAATATGGGTTTTTACACGTTCGTGTTAAAGGATAAACGAGCACTTTACGAGCTAGTGAGGGGAAAATATGTTTAATTCAAAATTTTAGCAGGCATTTGTTGTTATAGTTGCAACAAAATACAGCATCTGTGAAAAATTTGGCTATCTAAATAGATAGGCAAATTCGTGACTATACTCGTTACTAATTAGTAATTATGACGGTTTACGAGATACAGCTATGCTATTCTCTTATTCACACATTCGACGCTGCGTTTGTCAACGAGCTCGACGACGAGACAGCCTTTACTTCGACATAGAGCGCAGCGCTGCGAAACACGGTATTCACTAACGTAGAACAGCTCGTCGTCGAACTGTAGGCGGTAACTCTCGACGCAGTGTAGTTCCAGCTCACGCCGCATTCGTCGCCGAGCGCCAGTGTCGTTTAAAGTGCATTAGTGAATGCCATTTTTAGGTTCGACGCTGCCACAGCGCTGACACAGCGCTGTTAGCAAGGCGGTTTCCTTAGTGAATAACACTGCTTCTTAATGACTGACAGACAAACAGTGGAGCCTTAGTAATCCTTAGTGGCGTTTTACCCTTTGGGTATGGAACCCTAAAAAACCATTGTCAGATTTTGATTTCATTTTAATCTTAAAAGTATATTGGTAATATTCAAATGTATTTGATAATAATTTCTATACGTTGTATGACAAATAATATTGCATTATTTAGGTAACTATAAATCTTGCCAGTTTAATAGGCATGATGACTGGCAAGTCAAATCAGCAACTTTTTTCGAACTGTCAAAACGATCACCACTATGGAATTTTATATGAAATACTCAAAAGTGACGTCACGTTTGAGTACTGCCAAATGACATACTCTTTTAAGTTCTTTTCAATTTATTAAATAGAAATTCTGTACAAAAAATACTGCAATCTACATCTTAGTAATAATTTCTTTACGTATAATGACGTGCATAATGTTAAATAATTTATTCTAACTATAGTCATCATCCCTATTGTATAGGTATGTTTATTGTTGTTGTCTTTTGGGTCTTGTTTGTGTGGCATAAAGTATTTATTGTGGTCGGATTGAATTGAAATTTGGTACACCGACCCGAGTGTCTATGGCATCTTGGCACACCCTCGAGTTGTTTCAAAATATTTACGGTCGGCTCTAATAATATGTATACGATTTTGATCCTTATGCCTTTGACATACGTTCCGAAATGTATACATATTATTAGACGTGACTGTACAGTCAAGTGCAAAAATAAGTATCGAAAGAATCCGTTCATAAATATGTTACGACGTTCTTATTACACAGAATTAGAGTGCACTGGGACATATTTTTGAACGTTTTTGTATACCCCTTATTTTGTCTTCGACTGTACCACAAAGAGCGTAGCCGTGTTTGCATATAGAATCAGCCCTGGCCCCAAATGTATTTATTTGTTAAAAGGCTATAATGACAAATATTATTTAGGTACTAAGTATACATTTGAAAAATAACATTTGTCATGAAAGCTCTTTAAAAACTTAATACTGTTTATTACTGTTTACAGTATTAAGTTTTTAAAGAGCTTTTGGTGGAAGGGCCGATTCTTTATGTTTGTCAGCCTCCGTAGCCTAGTTGGTAGTGACCCTGCCTACGAAGCTGGAGGTTCCGGGTTCGAATCGCGGCGAGGGCATTAATTGTGTATTTATTTATCACAAATGTTTCTTCCTTGGTCTTTGCTGTCTATGTATTTAAGTATCTATTTATGTATCTATCTATTATACATATATAACATCACCTGGTTATCACAACTATCACAAGCCTTAATTGAGCTTAACGTGGGACTAGGTCGATTTGTGTAAGATGTTCCAAGATATTTATTTATTTATGCAAAGACGGCTACGATCTTTCGAAAATCTCAATAAGCTGACGTTTCTTGTCTCAGAATCAGTCGGAAGTTAATCAAATCGTATTGCGTATTTGGCTGCTCTAATATACAGGGCGTCCCAAAGTTATGGGACATGAAGGGAAAGTACCTTAAATGTCATAGATATTTTGCTGAAAGAAGACTTTATTTTATTTTGAAAATTAAATAATACTGCATTCAAAAAAATTCCAGAAGATTTTAGCTTTTTCTAGGCATCGAACCTACTTTAATACGAATTTATTTTCATTTTATGATGCCATTCGAAAGAATGGATAAATAATAAAAACATTTCTTAAGAAACATAGTACTTAAGTATCTACATAAATCAACTAAAATAATATCCAAGAAAGTTTGTTTCAAAAAACGAAAAAAAAAGTAGTTGGTTCGATTTCCGGGTGATGCAAGTAATTTTTTGAAAAAGTTTGAATGCAGAATTACTAAATTTTAAAAATAACATAAAGTCTTCTTTCAGCAAAATACACTATCTACGATATTTAAGGTACTTCCTCTTCATGTCCCATAACTTTGGGACGCGCTGTATATATATATTATGTTTATAATCAGCCTACATTACTAAAGATACAATATAATACCAGAACTTACACGATACAGCCTTGAGTGTGACAGTGGCTTTACGGAACCGAAGTGAAGGCCGATTGTATGTTTTCCTTTCAACGAGCAACGCATTCAAATTATCTACTTTGTTTGTGCGGAAAGTAAAGGCGTCTCGAACCATGAACACCGAAGTTCGTAAATTTGGGGGATTTGTCTCTGTTACTCCAAGCAAGGCGTCGTTAGAGTGACAGAGAAAAATCCTCGTAATTTGTGGATTTCGTTGTTCATATTTTTTATACTAGTATTTATTGTCTGTTTTGAAAGTATTCAATATTAAATAAAATGATATATGTATTTTTGAAATAATTGCAATTTTAGTGGGATAATCCCTTTTTGTCGTGTGGTGACGGCAGGAAAAATACATTTGTCACCATCCCAACTTCTCCTGCGGGTGTCGTAAGAGTTGACTAAGGGATCGAAGTGTCACTGACCATTATTTGATAAAAGATTGATGATGTGGGGCACCGTCATCGTCACCGATCGCCAATCCGCTTGCCCCAGCGATTATGAGCATTTACACCATAATGCTTTTATACGCGTAGTTAATAGGAAAGGCCTACGTCCAGCTGTGGACTATCATAGGCTGATGATGATGATGATGAATCCCTTTTTATTACTACTCCGAGCAGGAAGAGCGTAAGTTACAAACTTCAAGAATCAGCTAAATAACGTCACAAGTGTTGCTTCATACACATAACTCAAATAAGAAAACGACGAAAAACGGTGACAAGTGTCCAGTGTCTCTGCCAATCACAGATCACAGGCGACATTCCGACCGCAAGATTATTGGGTTACAGTTGCAGCACTTGCAGCTCTGAATCAGCTATGTGACGTCACTTCCCCTTTAAACAATTTTTAACACTTTTAAACAATAATATTGCGGAAAAAAATATTTTTGTGATCTATTTATATTAATTATTTACCTCTAAATGTTGATTGTTAATAGTGATTTAATTTTGTATTCCCATTTGAAATTGAAAATTATTGTATTTAAAACCTGACAATGTATGATTAATACGAAAATAAATGAATATGAATATGAATACATGAGTATAATATATCTCGAAATGGTTTTCGATTTAGGGACATTAAAATTTTTGAAATGTTCTCAATTAGGCTGATGATTTGATGTGAATCCCCAACATGTAGTTAGGTATTATTAAATATTAGAATACGTACAGTATTTTATTACAATACATATAGCTACGTGACCTGTCTCATAAAAGTCATAAAGACTAATTTATAAGTAACTCGTGTAATACATGAGTAGTATCAAATCATTTCAGGGTTTTCCCCAAGAAGGAGCAATCTAACATTTCTTATCCTTCTTTTATCTCTTTAAAATTACGAAACTACCAGCTGCGGTACTACCGCGAACTTCGAAATTCGCAAATTTAGAGGATTTGTCTCTCTCACTCTAAGGACACCGTCGTTCAGGCCTTCGAACGCGTGAATATCTGAAGCTGTCACATTCATGTTGAATTTTCAACGTTCGAAATCCATCGCTCAAATTACATAGCTCGTCGACACAGTGCATCGTGTTTGAGCGCTTATAAGTTGTTATGTAACCTTATTTATAACGCCACGAGTAAAACATATAATTCGGTTAAATTAAGTAAATAAATAAGTATTCGGGGACACACTTACACGAAGGTGCTAGGTGACGATCTACATTATTAATAAATATAAGTAGATAAATACATACATAGCATCATTCGAAACTCAGGAAAATCTATCAGTATGGTCCTATTCACTAAAATACATGCTCTTCAAGGATTTTAACCCGAAACTTTTAGCCTAAAACACCGAGTCAGTACGTAGCAACTAACTCGAAACTAATCAACTACAACAGTTCACTTTAGTTATTATTCTTACTTACTAGGTTCTTCGTCGATTGGCAATATTGTATTAACATAACTACTTTCTATATGATGCTTATAGATTCTAGGACATGCTATAAATGACCGCACCTAGCGAGCTAGCCTACCACACTAAGCCTTAGCTTAAGGTAGGTCGATTACCATACAAGATTATTTCGTTTTATTTTGTCAATTTATTTTATACCCATATACTTTTGAATTTATGGGTACATTTTGGGTTATTTCTACTTAGAATCACAAGCTCTTTCAATCTCAAACAGAAACAAATGTCTGTCTTTGACATACTAGGAAATTAAAGTTTTTTTGTCCATTTGATGTCTGTCAATTAAGTGTGACAAGACAGTAACAAAATCGTTTCCTAAAATGCATTTATCATTGCATAACAATAAAAAACGGTTAACCGTTTACTTGGCAAGTTGGCAGTGTATCTTATAAGATACATACTCTTTAACCAAGTTTTTGTATTTTTTTTTAAATACATACTTTTTTGCTCAACACAGCGGCGAGGAGGGTTTTTAAAAATTCTGCCAAAAATTTTAAAAGATTTAAAAAGAGATATTTTCTTTTAAAATAGACAGAATACGGCAAACTTCATACGACATTTTTAACTTAAAATTTCAGAAATCCGCTGTTGGTATTTTTCTCTTTCCCCATAGACACATTGTATTTATATCGGTGTTTATGTTTAGTACCTACAAGTCTTAATTGAGTTGAGTTTACCGTTGGACTAGGTCGATTTGCATAAGTTCTCCTATGATATTTATTTATTATTTAATTGGTTTTTGTATAGCAATCGAACTAGCTTAAGCTTATTTTAAAGAATATGTTTATATTACATGTTGTATATTGAGGAAATCGTACGAGTACGTGTACAAGATTTTCCTTTTGATACATCTTCTTAAGTTTTTTTTGGGAATTTAATGTGATGAAGCGATAAAATTTACTAATAATGGAATAACAGTTCCTTGGATTACGATAGTTGCTTTCAGGCAACGCAATATATAATTTTTAACCACTCTTGGCCATAAGTCGGATTTTCTTTCTCCTGACCAATGCAAGACACAATCATTTAGACAAGTAGACAACCCAAGGGCGACCCAAACTTACACAAACTACGTAACTCTTTCTACGTAGGTAAATCTTGTTTATTTCGTATTTATTTTATTTGGGAACGAATTTCTTTTACTACACAATTATCGATATCGATAAAATAATGTTTTTAGTACCGATGGTGCCTTTTTACGCGCTAGTGCGAGAAGTAGCTCGTTTTACGTCAGGTCCAAAACTTCGGAGGGCCATCTGTACTAAACAACGTCGTACGAGACACGTGCAAAAAGGAGATTCGTAACTCGTGTCGATTTGAAGCACTCCCTTCGGTCGTGTTTTAAAATATCGCCACTCGTTTCGAATTTCATGTTTTTCACACTTTGAGTCGTAATGTACTATTTCATCACACTTGGTTTCTAAGCGCGGCAGCATTGCTTGCATGCGTAGCGGGAGTAATAGAAAAGTAAATTTCCAAAAAAAAAGTAAAAGGGAGTAATACAAATGTCAGTACGTCATAGAATAATAATACTACTAGAATAATAATAGTGATTCCGTTCTTACCTCCCTTGATGCACAATTTACTATTCTTTCGCTTGCTAGATTACGATAGTCTTTTGTTTTGCCGTGGAAAATTCGGGCTCTGGTAATCATAATGAAAACATACACTACGTATAGTCACATTCATCAGATGGAAAACAGCCTAGTGTTTGTAAATACGTACAGTTTTATAAACTGTTTGTGAGAACCAACAACATTGTTAGCTTATTCGTTGTAATTTAGTATGTATCGTCGCTGTTCCTACAAAAGTCGCTAAGTGTTTTATTGCTACTTTACAGGAGACACAAAAAACTATTTATTTTGAATCTTGTTGACTCAAAAGTTGGCCAATATTTTATTTTGATAACTGTGTTCAGTTTAACGTATTTTAATGTCTTTTCTAAATATAAATCTCAGTTTTTTAACGAGAAAAATTAATATTACCAATAATATGTCCCATAGCCGATTTTGTTTCAGTCGTGCAAAGGCTCTATGTGTCTTATTTTAACTTGATTAAAATAACTAGTTACAAAATTTGACACATCTTGATAATATTTGTCACATGTTTTATGAAAGATGTGGTTCTACAATAATACAAAAAAAAACATGTTTCAGTAATAATAGTCACACGAAAATTTCGCTAAGTGTCGTAAGACTTTGTCTAAAGCATAGTCTACGAACGCGATGTACCGCTATGTGCGGAAAAGTAGATATCGGGCCATATTTGTTCTTATTTAATTTATAAAAAATCCCGCTATGTGCCTAAAACCACATAACGGGCCCCATTATAAAAAGTCACTCATGGTTATATAAAACAGTCAAGTTATTTTTGCACTTACTGTTTTAGTAAGAGAATTA
This sequence comes from Thaumatotibia leucotreta, assembly GCA_025490895.1. NCBI lineage: Eukaryota > Metazoa > Arthropoda > Insecta > Lepidoptera > Tortricidae > Thaumatotibia > Thaumatotibia leucotreta. Next base: position 18,317 of record JALPQI010014585.1, read on the forward strand.
AATATATATTATGGATATCACATAGCTAAAATTCATAAATCCTGAACTATTAAAGATAGCCTCACCGCTGTTTTTGGAGCATATACCTATAGATATTGACGTTAGGTTCAAAATGGCGTTAAAATCCAAAAATCTAAAAAAAACATAGCGACTTTTGTAGGCACAGCGACGGAATGTAAACCATACGCAGTGTTGTCACATACAATTTGGGAAAACTGGTAGAACGACATCCAAAAATAGGTAGAAATTGGTAGAATTGGAAACGGAAAATTGGTAGATCTACCACCTAAGGATCGACGCCAATCACGCCTTATCTATAATACCATATACCATACCGTTTTACCAACCGAAAGGAACAAAATGTCACGAAAACTGTCACTATCTCTGCTAGCATCTGACACTGTCAGTAGTGTCAGTGGCAAGTTGTCAAGCTGATATATTTTGATATACCCACAAACTTTAGCACGGAACGCGGAAAAACGATGAAAAAACAATTATATTTCGTAAAACGTATGGACAATGTTCATCAAAATGAGATTTTGAAAAGTAGGTAGATTTAAAACTGAAAGTGGTAGATAGGTAGAATGAAGGCAAAATAGGTAGATCTACCAACAAGTTGGTAGATGTGACAACACTGACCATACGAAGCCTGACATTTCCTAGAAAAAGAATGTTAGGCACTGGCTTTGGGCTAGTATTACTATGTCTTATGCAATTTTTATATCTGTAGATATGTCAGGAGTTTTTTAATTGATAATAACATATGATTTAAGTTACTACAGACGAACAATGGAAACGGATGCCAATGTTTAATTTTAGAAATAGCTATTGTCCCATTGATAATAGGTATAGAAGATCTATTCATCTTCATAATTATTCTGTCGTTAAGTCGTTATACATTTAGTTTTTTCAATACGTTTGAGTCGCATGGCTGTTGTAAATTCAAACTAACTGAGTACCTTGTCTATTAGAATTACACTCGCAGACAAATACGGAACAGGGGGTTACCATGACGTACTAATACGATTTAGTTTAGGTTCAGGGAAAGGGACAGAGATATAGGACTCGTATAGCCTTGTCCTTTTCTCTCGACCTAAACTGAATCGCATTAGTACGTTATGGTAACCCGCCAGTGCATTTTTTTTGTTTATTGCATGGTATTTACCTACTGATGCATCTATACGCATAGTAAGCATAGCAAATAAGCCAGATTATCCTCTGATGTCAAGTTTTTTTTATGTGACGAAGGTAGACAAGTGAGCTCTCAGCCCACCTGGATGGAAAGCAGGAACTGAGGCCCATGGACATAGTGATCAAAAAATCACCTATGCGCTGTCTACCCTGAGGACTTAGATGGATTGCCTCTATCTATGCCAGTAATTACACCGGTTATCTCACCCGCAAACCGAAACACAGCAGTGCAAATACTACTATTTAGCGACAGGTTACCGGGTAACACGGTGGTAGCTATCCGGGCGGACCCTGCACGAGGTCCTACCATCAGCAAAATGTCTCAAAGGACTAAATAACTTTTATGTTTTTATTATTACAACCATAAGACTAGATTTAAGCAAGTACTAATTATTTATTTATTTATTAAAACAAAAGTTTACATGACATTACAGTTCAACACCAATGCGTCATGAAACTAAAATTATACAATAAAAAAAAGAATAGAATACAAATACAAAAAATAACTTAAAACTAGCTTGATTTAGGCGACGAAACGACGTGGCTCCGTTGCGTCGTCTGATCTGGCGTAGGATTCGGCAGATTGCCTCGGAACTGCCGAAACACGACGCCCTTCGGCCAGAAGTCAGCACTCGCTAATAATATTGTGGACCATATGTTGTCTTTGCAAATAAATCATTTCATTTCAAAGTAACAGGAGAGGTCTACGTCCAGCAGTGGACTGAGATAGGCTGACGATGTGTCATGTGTATATTTTTTTGTAGAATAGGAATGATGACTGTAGTTAAAATAAATTATTTAACATTATGCACGACATAATACACGAAGAAATTATTACTAAGATGTAGATTGCAGTAATTTTGGTACAGAACTTGTATTTAATAAATTAAAAAAAAAACTTAAAAGAGTAGGTAGGTGATTTGGCAGTACTCAAACGTGACGTCACTTTTGAGTATTTCATATAAAATTCCATACTGGTGATCGTTTTGACAGTTCGAAAAAAGATGCTGATTTGACTTGCCAGTCATCATGCCTATTGTACCTACTTGGCGTCCTCCATTAGACGCAAATTGTTAGGCCATGTTCACACGCTGCGATCGTGGCCACAAAAATGGGCTCGCCTGAAGATCAGCGTTGGCTTTCGGGTCGACATTATGCTGAGGCGAGTCCATTTCGTGGTATAGGTAATATGCTGAATTTGTCTGTTTTGTTTTGTCCTGTCATGCTGGTTATATTTGCCACGAATAAATTATTTGTATTTGTATTACATATTGTCGCATGGACTGATCAGGGATCGGATACCGCTTTTTTTCTCAATATAAAAGAACGGTTCTAATTTTGTTCTTCTTTTTTCTTCGGTATAGGTATAAATTCTTCGATGGAGTAACTTAAAAATACGACATTGTTAATTACACAAAATTTTGAGTGCTACGTAAAGAGTATAAAACAATTTATAATATTGGCCTATTTCGAAGTTTAAAAAAACCGACCCCTGGGACTAACAGCAACACTATTAACTGTACATCATCGGTGGACCTTACAACAAATGGCATAAGGTCTATTGATGTATAGTTAGCAGCGTGGGCGACGGTACTTACCAACTTGTTGTCACCCAAGAAAGGTAACTGAATAATATATCGTACATTATTAATTAATACAACGGCTGGTCAAACATTGACACAATTACTAATGGAATTACTTCTTAACAATAAATTAAAATTTAATGCTTATCAGGCTTCTGCCAAGGTAACGAATGACGTAGGTATTTAATTTCATGAAGAAAAAGGAATGAGTGAAATACAATTGTAAAATAAATATCTTTTAGATAAAGAAACACACAGATATCAAATCTGGTTTAAATTTAAACTTTCACGATTATCACTCATATTTTAAAGTTCATATTTTAATAATTGTTCTGACTATTAGAGACTTCATCTCTAGTTAATGTACTATATCTATATTTATATTAAATCAAAATTTATGTTTCGTTTTTAATTAATGCATGTTAGCTGTAACATGTTATAAAACTATTATTTGAAAAAAGAAAGTCCCGCTGAGTTTCTTGCCGGATTCTTCTCAGGCAGTGGTGTAGGGTTAGAACCGGAGGTAGTTTTTTTTTTTCTCTCATTCGCTATTTAGTTTAACGATTCAAAAGCGCTCGTTGCTGGGCCAAATTGAATAAAGAATATTTTGACTTTTGACAGACAAACGAAATTTAAATTAAGACTCGTTTGTCTTTAAAATATGGTTTAAATTTTTGTGTGAAAGTTGTTTTATGTGCAATTTTCGAAAAGTTTGGATCACGTCTTCAGGTGCATTTAGACCAACCGAGCATTCGCTCATTCTATCCCCCACTCTACGAATCACGTTTTGTGTAATAAATAAATAAATAAATATCTTTGGGACATCTTACACAAATCGACCTAGTCCCACGGTAAGCTCAATTAAGGCTTGTGATGTGGGTACCAGGCGACGATATATATAATAGATAAATACATATAGATACTTAAATACATAGACAGCCATGACCAAGGAACAAATATTTGTGATAAATAAATACACAAATAATGCCCTCGCCGGGATTCGAACCCGGAACCTCCAGCTTCGTAGGCAGGGTCACTACCAACTAGGCTACAGAGGCTGACAAAACAAAATTCGTTTGTGTAACAAACGAATTTCGTTGAGTGGGGGATAGAATGAGGGAATGCTCGTTTGGTATAAATGCTCCTTTTGATATTGATAAAAATGATTGATAGAGGCAGTGGTGATGCTGAGCAAGATCCATCACATCTCCCAAAATGCCCTAAGAAATTTGTATGGAATTTTCAATTTTTGTTACCAGATAGGTACTTTTACATTTTTGCTAACTTTTCTTTTACATAATTGGGCATTTAACAGAGACCGAAATAAAACAAAAGATAACGCAATTATAAAACAATCGGTAAATATTATTTGCAACATATACAAATTATACCTAATTTATACCTATTACAGGGACAATGTAATGGGTACTTTTTAAATGCTAAATTATTAATAAAATACCAATTCACAAATCATCCCTTTTTGGCCATAATTTATTGATGTCCTAAATACTAAATACTTCGTATTAATCATACATTTGTCAGCTTCCTTAGCCTAGTTGGTAGTAAACCTGCCTACGAAGCTGGAGGTTGCGGCTTCGAATCCCGGCGAGGGCATTATTTTGTGTATTTATTTATCACAAATATATTTGTTCCCATGGCTGTCTGTGTATTTAAGTATCTATATGTATCTATCTATTATATATATCGTCGCTTGGTACCCATATCACAAGCCTTCATTGAGCTTACCGTGGGACTAGGTCAATTTGTGTAAAATGTCCCAAGGTATTTATTTATCTATTTACATACATTAACTACTTATATGCTTAGTAATAAACAAATATGGTAGGTGTCAGCCAAATATAGGTAAACAAACAAACTTGACCCACTGAACTATGCGGGGCCCACACATTATAATATTATTTGCATATTTTCGCATAAGTATGTTTCCTATTTGCATAAAAATGGATGAAATGATGATGATGGAAATAAAAATCGTAATGAACACTTTTGCTCTTATTATGTAAATAATAATAAATAAATAAATCAATATCTTGGGACATCTTAATTAATGTGTGAAGCATCTCGAATTTTGAGAGGAGAATCGGATTGTTCAGATTTACTATCAAGGATGTGTACCTTCTATGTTCCTGACAACTACTTGCGTGGTCGCTGCCATCGCCTCCTAGCGGATGAGGCATCCCGCACGATGGCTCACCAGTTTTCTCCAATTGTCCGCTCCCTTATTCTGCTTAATAAATTTTTATTTTTTGCACCAGGCTCTGATTTGTTCGCGGACAACCTTGACAAACTTAAAAAAGAATTCTTGCGTTTTTGTGAAACAGTAACATAAATGTGATAATTATGTATGTTATTTTTAACATAAGCTTCTTGTACTGATCAATTTATTATTGCTTAGTGTTTTTTTATCTTACCATCTGTAACGCTTTGGCTTGTCAGCTGTTAGTTGTAGATGTATTAAATAAATAAATAAATAAATAAATCTTACACAAATCGACCTAGTCCCACGGTAAACTCAATTAAGGCTTGTGATGTGGGTACCAGGTGACGATATATATAATAGATAGATACATATAGATACCTAAATACATACACAGCCACGACCAAGGAACAAATATAATACACAAAGGATGCCCTCGCCAGGATTCGGACCCGGAACCTCTAGCTTCGCGGGCAGGGTCACTGCCAACTAGGCTACGAAGGCTGACAAACCTATAAATCTGTTGGTGTGCGAATGAAACTATGTATATAATTCATTAGAAGAAAACAAAAAAGTAAACAAACCTAAAAACTTGTATTTTTCCATAATCTTAACTTTTAGAACACAATCTTGCTTTTATTAAATTGATTACAGCCAGATTTATAAATAATTTTGCGGAGCTGTGTACTAAATCAACGAATAACGTTTTGTGTAATCGAATTTCGTAGAGTGGGGGATAGAATAGCGAATGCTTGTTTGGTCTGAATGCACCTTATGTCTTGTCGGGCTTAATAGACAGACATGAAATGGAAAAAAAATATAATTACCCAGCATATGTAAAAAAAATTAAAAGTATTTTTTTGCGATAGTTTTATCAGTAAAATACTTTTTTGTATACAGGGTGGTCCAAACCTTGACGTCAAAAAATTTTTTTTTGATTCTTCACGTCATGAGCTATCAGAATATACCCCATGTATGTTAGCCGATTTTTTTGTAGTTTTCGAGTTATGAATTTTTGATAAATTTTTTTTGACAAATTCTGGAATGAAGAAATTTATTAATAAAAAAAACTGTTGGGTTTTTTAACTAGTTTCTTTTTGTAAAAGTAATACTACAAATAAAGCATTTACTGACAAAAAAATTAGCGTCCTCACTTTGATACAAGTAGGATAAAAAATACCAAAATCATAATTCTACGCTAAAAACGCATCAAAATAGCATTAATGTACGTAAATAAGAAAAATAAAACATATCCCAAGGATTTTTGGTAATGTAAACACTGCCCTAGACCTTAAACCTTCGTAAAAGCAAAAAAAAAAGTGAGACTTAATAATGAGGATTTTTCGGAGTAGTCGGTCAAATAAACTTATAAATTTTTAATTTAAAAATAAAGTGAAATTTCGTCTGTTTTGTTGTTTTTATCAATAAACAAAGACAGAAAATACCACGAAAACTCAATTTGTGTAGTTATTCAAGTAATTTTTTAGTACTTGAAAATTTTAAGCTTTTTTAAGTTTATTTGACCGACTACTCCGAAAAATCCTCATTATTAAGTATCACTTTTTTTTGCTTTTACGAAGGTTTAAGGTCTAGGGCAGTCTTTACATTACCAAAAATCCTTGGGATATGTTTTATTTTTTCTATTTACGTACATTAATGCTATTTTGATGCATTTTTAACGTAAAATTTTGAATTTGGTATGTTTTATCCTACTTTTATTAAAGTGAGGACGCTAATTTTTTTGTCAGTAAATGCTTTATTTGTAGTGATACTTTTACAAAAAGAAAATATTTAAAAAACCCAATAGTTTTTTTTATGAATAAATTTCTTCAATCCAGAATTTCTCAAAAAAAAATTTTCAAAAATTCATAACTCGAAAACTACAAAAAATCGGCTAACATACATGGGGTATATTCTGATAGCCCATGACGTAGGTAACCTAAAAAAATTTTTTTGACGTCAAGGTTTGGACCACCCTGTATGTATAGTGCGCCTTCAAAATACAAAAAATTTTTTTTTGCAGATTTGACCAAAACTCATATAACATTTCTTGTTTCGTTTAGCCTCAGTAATATGCTGTTCAATTTTTTCCCTTTCCTCATCCTTGTATAGTTAGACATTCCCCTCTATGACCTAAGGAAGACATGCGGTCTAAAAATACCTAGTAAATGTCTGGAGACACAGGAAACCGAGGATATTTCCAGCAGGAACTGCTGATTGCATGATGGCGATGATAAATTACGTGCATAACTGCAGTGATAAGCGCTCCACATTTTGTACAGGAATGACGACTTTGCGCGTGAGTGTGGAGCCTATCCGAAAATTTGAAGATCTATTTCAGTTAGGATAAGTTTTTTCAAACTTCAATGAATAGTGGCGATTTGTTTGCTTATTTATATCTATCGTTTTCAAATATTGTTCGAAGGTGACGAAGCACGAAAATCCTAAAAACTTTACACCGTGAATAAATTCATAATAATTGAGATAATATTCATAAAATTGTAGTAGCAGTGGTATTAGTTAAGTAAGTTTTTTTTTATTGTAAACAAAACATAGATAAGAATATGAATATGATAAAAACATGAATTTCCTTTTTGCACGTGTCTCGTACGACGATTTTTTAGTACAGATGGTCCTCCGAAGTTTTGGACCTGACGTAAAATGACCCACTTCTCGAGCCTGACAAAGGCACCATCTGTACTAAAAAAATATTAAAATTCATTGATTGAGGAAATTGACGAATTTTCGTGATATTAGCTTCATTCAAAAATTGTGTGTCAAGGAACCAAAATTAACACTAAGTACAAATATTTATTAGGCAATTTTTTTTCAATTATTTATTCAAAATAAAAAACGTAGGTCTAGTCTATGGTACACAATGTCTATCATTTACTGAAACCGTCTTGGCTTAATTATTGTAAGTTCCTAAGATATAAAATTGCTAAGTGTCTTAAGTCGTCTTAAGTGTTATAACTACACTTCATTTTCCAAACTTGCTGTTATGCTTGTTTGCACTTTAAAATTCAAATTCAACTACACAATTCTACATAAGTATAATTGTAAGAGCATTACATTTTTTGTCGGACGATTGCCTCATACATACATACATTATCTAACTCATTGAGCGAGCGTTATGTATGCTGACGTGACTTATCAATCTTACCTCACTCTATTGTGGGAACTGTTTGTTCAATGATTCTTTTAAATCATTATTTTGATTATTCTTTCATGACTACGACCACAGAGTAAAAACAAATTGAATGAACAATGCTCAAGACAAAATTGAACCTCTTGCCGCCCAGAAAATATTTTTGACAGCAGTTTTTGAATTAGTTGTGTAGGTGTATCCTATTTGCGAAAACCGGTAAAGATGTAGTGCAAAATCCTTTCTCTTCGGCTTTTCACGGAAACGCCCGAATTAATCGCCCTGTCTCAATTAGCTTCAGTGCAATATAATATACTAAAGTTCATTGTGACAGCAATATGAATTCGGATGTTTCCGTGAAAAGCCGAAGAAAAAGGATTTTGCACTACATCTGTAATTGCCGTAATTGGCATTGCAGTTACACATTGTTTAAACCTGTAGGTATTTGTTATTTCGGCTGTTGGTTTTCCGAGTAAAATAAAATAAATAAATAAAGAAATAGAATAGATTTTTTGTGCTTTAGGACCATACTTAGATACCAATTGTCAGAATAAACAAAAAAATGTAAACGAATAAATAGTTGACTTTCCATAGCATTCGACGCCTTTGACATATATCGCGAAACACGTTCACAGATATATTTTTACGTGAATACTAATACATATCAATAATTTAACTAAAAATGTATGTGAAGTGAACTTAGGTTTAAGAACTCAGTTCAATTCGATACTGACATACGAAGGTTAGCTGGAAGAGATCCCTTAGCGATGAGTTAGCCTTTGTACCTAAATTTCTGTATAACTGTTTTTGTAACATATTCTGTGTACAATAAAGTGATTTACTACTACTATTACGACGTTGCTGTGAGTAATGACAGTTTTAATAATGTTTTTTGGTTGTCAGCCGTCGAAATGGTATTTTAACTTCATAATATACCTACACAATTCGTATCCAAAAACAATATCTACAAGGGTAATATAATATATCAGTTTATATTGGGGTCAAAGCCTTGCAACAGGATAATTTTAAGATTAAAGTCAATTGGGTCGCGGGTTGTTTACCTTGGTCTCCTCAGGTAATATTACATCGTTTAGACGCCGTGCATTCTGCACTTTTTATGCACAATCAATCGCTCTTAAGTGCATCGCTTGCGTGCAGGAATAAATGTTTTCAGTGACTTAAATTTAATATTTTCTGCGGTTACCGCGAGGATTACACATGAAATAGAAACTATGAAAACGGATAAACTCGGGTATATTAATTAAATTTAACTTAATTCCGACGAAGTGTTCGAAACGTCGGGATGAAGTTAAATCTAATTAATATACGCGAGTTTATCCGTTTTCATTGTTTTATTTCAGACTTAGATTTGTTAATATACATACGTATTTTGGCTGGCCGTATCTGAAAACCAATAAATAAATACCGTAATTGAAATCAAAAGATACGTGAGCATTTTTTTTATTCCATTCATAATTTTTAATTTATGGGTAAAAATTCGATTACTTCTACTCAGAATCACAAGCTTTTTTGATCCCGAAATTCCCATTCATTTTCTGGGCAAGCGGATTGGCGATCGCAGTAATGTGTCCACTATGATGACGCTGCTGCCCATCATCAATCTTTTATCAAATGATGATCAGTGACACTTCGATCCCTTAGTCGACTCTTACGACACCCACAGGAGGAGTTGGGGTGGTGACAAATGTATTCTTAATGACGTCACCACACGGCCAATAGAATGATAGATGTCAATCATTTCATTCATTCCATTCGTGCCAGCTGTATTGAATTTACCAGTAGGTAGTACAAAGTTGCCACTATCATACAGCGTGCCACTTAGTATAAGTAGTTATTCGTAATATAGAACATAGGTACCTACACTGTCTCCAAGTGAACATCTATATACATCGTCGAAGGTGACGTTCGTTCATAGGTCGATGTTCCTCAGACTGCCTTCGACAATTTTACAATGACACTTCGACAAACTGCGACACTAATCAACAGTCTTGAAAAGCTATTTTCAGGATGGTATTGGTAAGTTTGTAAGCGCTGTTTGCCTGCCAATCCGGGTGTAGTCATAGTTCAACAATGAAACTCGACTTTCTTTATGCTTTCTTTATTGTTTTATTAGTGTGGTATGTTTGTAAACTGATAATTATGATAAGTGATACAAGCGAATTCTGTGGATTTGGTCGTGTTTTTTCATGATTGTTACAGACTCCGAGTTAAAAAATACTGGCCATTAGCTTGTCGGACCATGCTGAACACAGTATATCACCGTGTTTTTTATTGATTTCCGTTAAATTGGACAGGTTACTTGGGACATTAATAGAAATTGCCTGGTATATCGGGTTTTGTTAATTTCGTAATTTTTTTTTTTCGTTTTGTTACATAATAATTGTAATGGCAAGTGTGAGAGAACCTTAAGAATAAGATCTCGGGTGACTGACGGCGCTGACGGCACATGTCAAAATAAGTAATATTAGCACGTAATAAAGGTTGCAATACACTTGTTCAGTAATTAAACAATTTTTTTAATAACTCAATATCAGTAAGAGTTAAGATACTAGTTTCTTAGAGAAATTGATTATTTTTTACCTAAATTAAGCTTCTATTTTAAAGACAAATTTACGGGTCTTAATCGTGTAAACTTACGTTTAATTATATCCTGACGGATATAACTTCGGACGGACGGACTTATTTCGGGATTTTCGGGCATGACGTTACACCCGTAGTCGCAGGCAGACAGTCAGACAGTCGCAGGTAGTCTGCCTGCGACCACGGGTGTAACGTCATGCCCGAAAATCCCGAAATAAGTCCGTCCGTCCGAAGGTATATCCGTCAGGATATAATTAAACGTAAGTTTACGCGATTAAGACCCGTTTGTCTTTAAAATATGAGTGATAATCGTGAAAGTTTAAATAAATGAGCTTCCCTTAAATTTAACGGAAATCAATAAAAACACGGTGTATAATGTTCCGAAATTATTCAAAAACTGTTCGTCGGCATCGGTTATTGGGTCTTCAAATTATAGACAGATTTGCTTTTCATTTCCATACTGTATACTCGAAGGCTGTAAATAATCAACATCCTTCATAATTGAATCATGTCCAACAAGCAGCGAATATGTCACGATTCGTCTCGTATGTTCAATTTCCGTCGCTGAAGGTAATTGGATTTGCAACTGTCATGGTTCGGTGATTTGTCCACGTATGGTTCATTATTTATGGGTATTCGTATACAGTGTGTTACCATGACCCTGGCTTTTACGAAAATAGGTAATCATACGCATTAAGGGAAATACGCAATGAAACTGACGCGTTATGGAACAGACACTATTTGAAGGGTCCACGGAAAGAACATGTCTAGTCAATTCAAAATACAGAAGGAAAAACCAGATACTTTTAATAGAATAAGGTGTGAATTTGCCCTGATTTTTTTAAGCACTGGACATGATTTTTCCGTGGACCCTTCATTCCTTCCCTTCATTTGATCTCTTTAAAAAAATACTTTTTTTGGTCGCCAATGACCAAAAAATTTGTTCGTTATAATTTTTCCATAAAGCGTCCGTGTCTTTGCGTATTCCCCCTACTAAGGCCCCGGCCACGTGACCACGGTGCGGCGTCGTAAACGTAAAACGGCGCGGCGTCGTGGCATTGCACGTTATCGCACCGTGGGAAATTACGGCGCGGCGCCGTGGCATTGCACGTTATCCCACCGTGCGAAATTACGACGCGGCGCCGGGCAAATCCACGTTGTCGCGACGGGCAGTTTAACGTTGCGGTGCCGTGTGGAGTAGATGCATAAGTTGTTGATTTTCAGTGTTATCAACTTATCACATGATGCCTATTATACAAAAAAGTTGTCATTTTTGTCGTCGTGAAAATATTTTTATACATTAAGTTGATTTTCAGTTATATTTAATGAGGCTTTTATAGACTTCAATCCTGTGATTTATTTAGATTTATAATAAATACTGTTTCCTATTTTTATGTACAAGTTGTTGATTTATATTTAGAGATATTAATTGATGCCATAAAAACTAAAAATAACTGTTTTATGTAGATTCTTGATGAATACTTTTAAATAAGTTGTTGATTTTTAGTGATGATGATGCCATAAATACTATATGGATACACATATTATTTTAAGCTAAATGTTGTCATCTAGAGTAATAATTTTTTTTACAGTGGTTCATTAATCATTAAAACATAAAAGTTGCTAATTTATAGTATTAATTATTTCCCAATAGTTAAAATGTTGACTTAGTACTTGTATAAACATTCTTGTTTAAGTGACAATAAACAATAACATAAATATATAGTTTTGAATTCTTACCTTATTGTTAATCCCAACATCTCCAGAGGTCCAACTGGTTTCCTAATTACGTGTTGCTTTTTTAAACGAGGTGATATTTTCCATAAGAGTTCTTCAAAACTTGACACAGACATTCTAAAATAATCATAAAACTTGTGATCACTAGTTTTCAGTGCCTTGTACTTCCTTATAAAATGACTTCCATCATGATTCATAATAGAAAGATATGGATTTATCCAATATTTTCTTTTCCTTTGATTTTTCTTCATGTTTCTTCTTATAAGTAATGCATCTGCATCTACTCCACACGGCACCGCAACGTTAAACTGCCCGTCGCGAGTCGCGACAACGTGGATTTGCCCGGCGCCGCGTCGTAATTTCGCACGGTGCGATAACGTGCAATGCCACGACGCCGCGCCGTTTTACGTTTACGACGCCGCACCGTGGTCCTGGGGCCGGGGCCAAAGTAGCAATTGTTTTTCAGTAAATAAATATTAACATTTGACAAATATTGAAATTGACCGTACAATTATCTTTATTTCCTCCGAACGATCAATGTAACGCGTGTACTGCATAAGGTGCATTCAGACCAAACGAGCATTCGCTATTCTAACCCCCTACTCTACGAAATTCGATCGTTACACAAAACGTGATTCGTTGATTTCGTAGAGTGGGGGATAGAATAGCGAAATGCTCGTATGGTCTGAACGCACCTTTAGTTGTCAAACGTTACGGGTGTAAGCGGTGTGCCATCTACCATGACATTACAGACACCACAACGCACACGTCACGTCACGCTCAATGCACGTGCTCCACACTAGGGTGGGTAATTTTTCAAAAAAATTGATTTTCTGTAGGGCACAGTTACAAAACGGTGCCATTTGATGTTTGACTATCACTCTTATTTTTATTATATTTAAGTTTTGCTGCCTCCGGATTTGAGTAGAAATTTTCCTAAAATATATGGAGCTTAAAAAAAAGTAAATATTTTCGACTTTTTTTCGTCTCTGTTGGCTCCGTAACTATAGAAAAGCTATTTCCAGGTAAACACAATACTCAAACATAGCTCATGTTGCAACAAAAAGTAAAAACATAGATATCAACTGTCGTCAGTACAAAATGTACTGAAGTTTCTATGAAATCTTTCAATTAGATCCGGAGGCAGAAAGTTAATTCCGATGGCCAAATCATTTTGCACACTCTTTGTCGACCTAATTACAGAACTACTTATTTACAACTGTGCCCAGTAAAAAACATATACCTTTTTTCTTTCTTCATATATCAGTGACCCACCCTACTCCACACGCAAGCGGTGTGTCTGAGCCTTAAAAGCGGCCTTGAGCATGATAATAACCGTATCGACGGCCCCTACGTAAACTGTCGTAAGTTAAAAATGGCAAGTTTACAGGAGAGCACTTTGAAGTTTGAAATGTGTACGGTGGTCACATAGTTCAATGGATTGCTTTGAAAATTGGCATAAACAATAACAAAGATATTGTCTTTATAGTGATATAATTACTTTTCTGATATATTTCATATTTTTGCCGAAATTGCACTTACGACAGTATATGACGGAGAAGAGTATCTAAAAATTGTGGTATGTATTACTAACGTCACTTTACGCTGGTGGTCATATATGGTCATTGATCGTAAGTCATACATACTACAGGTTACGTCGGAATTATGCGTATAAATGTTGTCGTATCTGTTATTTACTACATTATTTTGCGGAAACATTTTAAAAACTTCTTGTTAGTTACTATATTATGCCATTTAACAAATAATTTAATAGTATTTTTATGGAACTCTGATGAAATATTTTGAGAAAATTAAGCTGGTGAATAATTTTTTTGTATGTTTTATTATGAAAAATAGATCAGGTACAGTATTTTTGTATCGTTTCTGGAAAATGTCGTGTTGAATGAAGACGAGATTATGTAGTTGAGTTACATGCAGCTTATTTGTTTGCGAGTACTGGAAACTATAAAAATAAATAAAGATATTGTAGCTCGTAACTTCTTACCTACTGTGCACATGAAATTCATCGAAAATTTCCTGAATAGTTGCTATTTCGTTTGGCGAGGGGAGACGTTTATTATTTGCAGACGCAGATGGAAGCAAAAAGTTCTCTTATAATGTAGTTTTGGTACTGGTCAACATGTTCATGGATAAATTTGAGCAGAGGGCATTCGAGAGTTGTCTGAATTGGCTGAGATGCTGATTACGAAATGTGGATGACGTTTTTGCTGTAATGCCTCATACAGTTGTTGATGTGTTACTAACCGATCTTGATGTGATGCATCTCAGAATAAAGTTCTCAATTTATAGAGAGGTCGATGGGACACTTCGTTTTCTTGATGGGTTAGTAATGCTAGGTCAAAATGATCATCTGTCACAAAAATTCTCTAGAAAAGCTACCTGCTAACTGCCTTATACCATTATCTCACAAACCTGTTCTCGCGGAGCTCTGTGATTCACAATACATGCGAAATGAGTTTATATCGTTTATTCACATCACATCATTGGCCTATTTCAGTCCACAGCTGGACACGGGTATCTCCTATTACCTCCTGTTATCAAAATTATTACAAATGTTGCAACATGTCAGACGAGACGAGACGTTGGAGAGCTTGGAGAGGAACGGATATGGTTGGAGACAAAGTCAGCGTACAAGGAGCTCAGGGACATTTCGACATCACCACACAGTAGACAGGGCACCAGCATTCTTGCCTCATATTAAAGGAGTGACAAACAAAATTGGACGCCTATTACGCCAGAGGTTTATCATTAAGATCATTTTGTGTCCTCACACCAATACGAGTACTTTTTACGCTCTCTAAAGGATGGGAATTCACTTGGCAGCTCGGGTGTTTACGAGATTCCGTACGACTTTGGTAAAGAACAACGTAATGAGTCTACAAGACTCGAAGCACATATGGAGTGTCAAGGACAGGGAGATAGACAACTCGGCTGTGGTGGACACATACGATACAGGCACATTGCATTTCCTAAACGCTTTGATAAAGCGAGGATGCTGGTACGAGGTGCTACCTGCCACGGAAGATAAACAGAGCGATTAAGATTAATTTCAATCAGGATGGGGGCTGGACTGAGCCCACGGCATGGAAGCCGGTAATCTCAGAGCCAATAATGATAGTTTTGTGCACACAGTGACTTCGTGTGCTTATCATCTGTTTACTAAGTGTTTCGGTGGACACAAAACCCCGCAGTCCGAAACATGACATTAGTGGCCGGCGCAAGACCACCATTTTACCGAATATACATGAGTTTTAACCGGTAAATAAAAAAATTATTAAATAA
The DNA here is from genome assembly GCA_025490895.1 of Thaumatotibia leucotreta. Classification (NCBI taxonomy): domain Eukaryota; kingdom Metazoa; phylum Arthropoda; class Insecta; order Lepidoptera; family Tortricidae; genus Thaumatotibia; species Thaumatotibia leucotreta. The sequence continues at coordinate 34,095 of JALPQI010014585.1, forward strand.
ATTTTTACACTTTTTCATATGACAAAAAAACAGTAATACCTAATAATTTAAACTCACAAAACTAACAAACACACATGTACACTTTTTTAATCAAAAAAGGCCCCACCCCCGTGTTAGCCCCCTGGTGCAAAAGGTGCCCCATCACACTGGCTGCATTGCCACGTTGAAACGGCGATTAGCCAGTCTCTGCACCAGGAAACGACCCCAGAGGCGGGGGGTCCCAAAACCCCCTCTCCCGCAAGCGGCGTCCCCCACCTCTCCAAAAGAAGGATAGAGCCTCCGAACACCAACAACCTGTAGTTTTCTACCGCTAATGGGGACAAAGAAAATAGTTGGTAAGCACCGAGTATTTTTTTCCGTCTTACCGTTAAAATTATAATTTTTGTGCATTTAGTTAGTACTAAAAGAAACAGTCTGTAATTCAGCATTAGGAAACGTAATTTTGAAATTGTAATTATAGACATGCCAGATTAATGACTTCTCTCACAGTGGCAAAGACAAAAAATCAGTTTCAAAAAAATGCCTTCAGCTTCACATCATATGAGATCAATATTAAAGTGTTTTTTCAACGTAATTATAAAATCTTAATAAAACAGTCATCGCTTTTCATGATTAGTTTACTGCAGCTGTTGGCGGTTTTCATTCAGGCAGCAGTCCAAAATCGGCGATCTGCAGACGATGATTTCACTGATTTACTGATAACTAAATTACTCGTCAATGAAACCCACCAACTGCTGCAGTATTTTAATAATTTAAAAAATGTGTATTGTTGTCTTCGTCACATCACAAAAAAAATGCCGTTTTTATTACAATAACTTCTACATTTTCTTTATCGTTTTGGTTCAAAAAGGAAGCGGCAAAACCTGTATAATGAGCAAAAAAAATATTGAAAATATGCCAAACATTATAACTGTAAATTGTAGTAAACTCGGTATTTTGATTCCGGCGCATTACTGTCCTTAAAATATCACTTACAATAGAAAATTTAAAAAAACAATATCCGACGAAAAAAATGTCTCAAGTTACACATACAACACAAAAAAAAATAAAATAAAAATCCAAACGTAAAATAGTAGTATGTTTAAAACTTAAGACAAAAAACACCGATCATAAAACTCCGAAGTAAGTTTGTGGTAAAGTGATAACATACTACAGTATTTCACCGGTATTTTAAAAAAAAAAAATCAAAAATCCATACTTATAAATTTTGCACATGATTTCTGAGTAACAATTGAAACAGATTGCCAAACTTTGCTTAGTGGTTTTTAAATCATTTTTTATTTTCTGAAGCGTCTTTTTATTTCATCTCGGACCAACCTTTTTGTTTTGAACTTCAACGGGCCGATACGAAAATTAATTTTTGGTCTTGCAGTTAGTTTTGAGTTTTGTTTCCCGATTGCAGTGTCTTACTTTTATCGAATAAAAATGTATCGTTTTATCCATTTTTTGTCTCATCTTGTTGTTTAGTTTTTTGATACAAAAATGACCACTCACGAAAAAAACCTCTGCTCCACCCGCGTATAAACAATCGTAAACTGGCACTTACGCTGCGCGAGCGCGAGTGGGCCGCCCCGTATTAAACTGTCGTAAGTACACTTACTTACAGTATACGACGGTGCTTTTTTTAAGTTTACGATAGTTTTTTCGGGTGTCAAAAAAACCTATTTTGTAATAGGTTTTTTTAATTTTTTTTTCTTTGTGGAACGGAAAAACATTGCTAAAAAGATAGGATGTTTTTATGAAATAAAAAAAAAAAACCCAAAATTTCAAGTTTACGACAAACTTACGTAGGGGGCCGTCCGGTATATTACAGAGGTAATGTTATAAATAGGGTAATAATGGCAATCACACGCAAAACTTTAATCTGACGTGGTTTTGCTGTGAAAAACCCATCGAATCATCGAAAAACCAGTGTGGCCAATTTTAATTTGTGACATAGATTCACACTAAATATTACAGCGTGTGTATTTTTATACAAAATAATTAATCCACCTATAATATCTGATCCTACGAAATCGTATATTAATAATTTACGTTTAAAATTATGTGTTTTTTTATTAAAGGCCCTTTTAAACTATGTAAAAATATTTTTTGTAAAACCGACCCTATTAAACGGCAACTGTAGTGCCACGGTAAACATTCAGTAAAATTTTAACCCTTAAATGCATATTGATGTATATATGCCATCATGTATTTTTTAAACTCTATTGACAGCATGTTCAGAATTCAAAATTTGAATAAATCTTTGTCAAGGTCATGCATTTTAAGGGTTAAGTTAAGAAATTGTAACTAAACAGAAAAAATATGGAAAATGTAATTTTTATCTACCGCAGATTATAGCAGAACAAAATGTGTTTAAACACCAAAATTAAAAAAACAACCAACTTTAAATCGATTTTCTCCCAAGATATTTTTTCATCTGTGGTTTTTCATCATTGGTTTTCCTAAGATTAAAATCCTATTTTTTCTGAATTTCAAAATTCTTGTAAATGAATGAAAAATTACCAAAAAGCGCCATATATGTAGTACCTACCCTAATACCTATAAACATTTGAAAGAGATCCCTCGATTTCTCCAAGATCCTATCATCAGACCCTCCACTTGGTGCCAACGGGGACCATCTCGGGGTTTATACACGTTCGATCATAAAAAAAAAATTGAAATAGGTTTCACGATTTCTCGGAGATTTTCGGGTAACATACATACAACAAAAAAAAAAAAATCAGTCGAATTGAGAAACCTCCTTTTTTTTGAAGTCGGTTAAAAATAGTACATTACAAGACAAGTGCGACATGTAATTAGAAAACGAGTGGCGATGTTTTGAAAAACACGACCGAAGGGGAGTGTTTTTAAAATGGACACGAGTTACGAATTTCCTTTTTTGCACGTGTCCTCGTACTCGTACGGACGTTTTTTTAGTACGGATGGGCCCCTCCGAAGTTTTAGACTTTAGACCTCACGTAAAAATGTTGCCATTTCTCGCACTAGCGCGTAAAAAAGGGCACCATCGGTTACAAAGAACATTATTTTTATCGATATCGATAATTGTGCAGTAAAAGAAAATTCCGTTTCCCAAATGAAAATAAATATCAAAAGATTTTACGTGAAGTTTTATGTAGGTAAGTTTTGGGTCCTTGGGTTTGTCCTACTTGTCTAAAGATTACTTGTCTGAAAAATTAAAAATGACGTTTCAGACATTACAAGGAAAACTATACATAATAAGTAATACAGTATGTAAACATTCAGAAATGGCATGTCAGTGTTTTGCATTAGATTGAGATTGCGGCGGGCAAAACAGCAAAATGACGGGGACAGATTTTCAATTCCCAGCGTCCACTGTTTTTGGTGAATTTGTCCCACGCCGTGATTTTGTACTTTCTGTATTTTATTTTATTTTATGTGTGTTTAATTGATTCATAATTAATGAGTTTCGAGTGATTGTGTTGAAAAATCTATATTTTTAAACGTGAGTAGATACAAAAAATGTACTTGTTTATTTTTTAGGAATACTATTTACAAACTTAACTGAAATAGGACCTATCATCAGGGACAATGCTCTTAAAAATATATTTTGTGTCTTGTTAAGGGAAAACTTGTTAAGGCTTTTTCAATTCGTGGGACAAAATAATGCTATTTTTAATATCAAATGTTTTGTATCTTAGTAAAACCTAGCGCGTTAGTAATTCAAAATTACGTAACAAAAAAACCCCAACATTTCTTGAACAAGAGACTGAACTTAATTAGTTTGCCTTGAAAAGAAAAAATATTTACCTTTTAATCGGAAACCGGTTACGCAATACCATCAATAATTTTAACTCAAATTGTATTTGAACTCAGTTTTAAAAGTATTTAAGTTGGTGATAAAAGCAAGATTGTGTTTTAAAAGTGCGTGATTAAGGAATTATTCGCCAATCCGCTTGCCCAGCGTGGCGATTATGGGGTATTTTACCTTCCTAATGCGTCTATACGCATAGTAAAATAGGAGAGGGCCTACGTCCAGCAGTGGACTACCATAGGCTGATGATGATTAAGGAATAATACAAATTTTGGGATAAATATCTAAGCGTTTTCAAACCGCCCTAATTTTTGGTGGCATGATTTTTGCCGAAGTTTCTATTCGTTACAATGTGATGATGCTACTTTATCATTTGAAGGAGGCATGGTAAAGTACCTTATACAAATGACGAAGTAATAACATCGAGACATTTAGAAAACTTGGGCAAAAAATGATTGCCCACCAAAAATTAGGCGGTTTGACACGCTCAGATATTCACCTTTTTTAGGTTTTGTCCTAATTTTTTTTTTTTGATTGTACTGACGAAATGGTACAGGTCGATTGTCTTAGGATTTTCCTTGATATGTTTTACTACGAGGTAAAATCCTAAAGTAAAACAGGTTTGGTTTTAGAAAAGGCTAGTTTTTATAAATAGCAATCCCACTGTGGGCTACGGTATTCCCCCGCAAAGAATTGTTTGCATTGCAAACACGAAATATGTCCTGCTAAAAGGTGCATTTAGACCAAACGAGCATTTCGCTCATTCTATCCCCCCACTCTACAAAAATTCGTTTCCCTATACAAAAAACGTGATTCGTCGAAAATTTCGTTGATTTCGTAGGACTGGGGGATAGAATGAGCGAATGCTCGTTTTGGTATAAATGCATTCTTAAAGTGTTTTATTTTTTATCTCAGCTAAAGGACAAAAATACGGTCATTAGGAATAAACCACAGTTTTGTCGAAACTTTGGGCATGTTATTCAACGCAGTAAAATTCAAGGGACAATATCAATATAGTTTTTTTTCGGTTGAGCTTTTTTTTTATTCTGAAAAGCCAAGTGTGATGCATCATCATAATTTTTTTGGATGGCTTTTGAGATGTTTTTTTTTTGCCGTTTGGTGGACGGCAGTAAAGAATACATTTTGTCCACCCACCCCAAACTCCTCATGCGGGTGTCCGTAAGAGTCGGACTAAGGGATTGAAGTGTCACTTACCATTAGTTTATTTAATAAAAGATTGATGATGATGGGCAGCAGCGTCCATCATAGTGGGACCACATTACTGCGATCGCCAATCCGCTTGCCAAGCGTGGTGATTTATGGGTATTTACCTCCAAATGCGTCTACACGTATAGTTTAATAGGAGAGGGCCCTACGTCCAGCTGTGGGACTAACATAGGCTGATGATTGATGATGAGATGTTTTGAGACGGGGATGTATAATTATTGTCATACTGCAAAAACAGGGTTAATTAGGTAAAATACTACGTCCACTCCTATCCAGGTGCGGATCCAGGGACTTCGTTTAAGGGGGGGGGGACATTGCCCTAGATAGTAATTTCATACTTAAAAACAGCAACCTAAGCATACCTAGTCCCAGTGTCCAGGGGGGGGGTTTGCAACTGCCCCCTCCCCTAGATCCACGCCTGCTCCTATCAGTTTTTATAAAATGGCCTTTTGGTACCTTCCTTACTAACAAACTAGCCCCGGCTATACCAATTTCCACGCCCATTTACGGTATATACGCGTCAATTTAATTTTGAATGCATTACAACATATTCGACTCGACCCTGCACTGGATCTAATTCCACTACGAGTATAATTAATATAATTATTTCTGAAAATCGAATAAGCTTTGAGGATCTTCTACAAGCGCTGCCAAGTGTTCATGTTTATTTGGATCTTTGGATCTAGTATTAATTTTAACACTTTTTAATCTGAATTATGCAGTTAATAGTCCGCTGGATGCGGGGTGGCACAGGAACCGGTCCATTCTGGCAATCTTTGGGGGAGGGCCTATATTCAGCAGTGGGTGTCCTTTTGTCTGATATGATGATGATGATGAAATCAGAAATATTTAAAAAGTGTATTAAAAATATGTTTTCTCCTGATCTTAGCTGCAAATATGAGGACGCGGTGTATGTTTTGTTTGCTAATAATATCTACGTAAAAATGTCTCAATAGTGCCCGTGGACCGTCATGCAGGCATGGTCATGTCCATGATTCATGTGTCATCAAACATCATTATCAGATTTACATTCACCGAGGGTATTAGGAGAGTACTCGTAATTCGTGCTTAAAACAAAACTATTCTTATTGGTACAGCAGCCGTCAGATATATCAGAGCAGCCAGGGTGCTCATAAATATCTGTGCAAAGCCCTCTATTGTCAAGGCGTTTAAGGTGCATGTAGACCAAAACGAGCATTTCGCTCATTCAATCCCCCACTC